>JAKUCV010004647.1:0-41086 GCA_028386065.3 Turnera subulata
ATTTACAGAAAATTAATTACGTATTTATAATTTTCAGAAAATATATATACCACATTTATCTTTTCCCTAATTATATATAATAACATTTTTCAAAACAAAACATAATTTTCAAGGTATTTATATATATATAACATTTTCCCTAAAACCATAAATCATACTGCCCATATTTTCCTCTAAGTGAATATATATTTTTTTTTGAGAATTAAATACCAAAATAATTATATAAACAGACTTATATATATGTATATATAGAAAAAGAAAAAAAAATAAATTAAATAACCCAACCCGGATCCAACCCAGGAAGGGCGCGACCCGGACGCGTAAATGGGCATAACCCGACTTACCTAGTGGGTTGCAGCGTCTCGACGGCGGGAACAAGGCGGAAAAGACAAGGCGAGCGCGACCACGACCTCGGGGCGGCACGAGCGGTGCGGGAGCGGCGGCAACTGGACTCGGCATCGCCGGCAGGAGGCGGGAGACGCGAGGAGGACAGATCCGCCGGGTCTGTCACGGGTCAACGGCTCTCCTGTGCGCGTCCGGCGGCAGATGGCGACGGGGGAGGCGGCATCAGGTCGGCGACGGCGTGTGGAACACCAAGGTGGCGGTGGTGCGTCGAGAGGAGGCCGGGAACGCGTCGCCATGCACAGTAACCCGAGGCGGTTGAAGGTGACGCACTGTGCAAAATTCATATTTTCTTTCTTTTTCTCTTTTTTCTGATTTTCTGCTTCTTCTTTTTTTTCTGATTTTTCTTTTCCTTATTTTCTTCCTCTCTTCTTTTTTTGTTCTCTGTATATTTTTTTTTCTGTTTCTCTATTTCTTTTCTTTTTTTTTCTTTTTCCTTTTTCCTTTTTTTTTTCTTTTTTTCTCTCTTTCTCTTTTTCTCTCTTTTTTTTTTTTCCTCCTCTCTTCCTTTCTTCTTCCACCGGCTGCCTCCTTCCTTTATATACTGAAAATTCACTATTTAACATGTGAATTATCAATAATACAATTCGTCCTCATTACGGGCGAATCCGATCCGGACTAGAAAATAACAGATACCTCCTTAGTTATTTTCCGGTGTGATTTTCCGAGAAATTCCGAAACCCGAAAAATACCAACTTAGTTCCGAAAAATCCGCGGGAAAATCACAAGCGTGGGAAAATACTCGGATTCGAAAAACGACTCCCGATTTATCTTGAATTAATTACCCAAGATTAATTCAACAGTAAATCACGGTAAATCGACTTCTACAGTCCCGGTAAAAATCCAAATTTTTACCCGGGCTGTTACACCAACAGTAGCAACACATAACCACACTAGACACACAACCGTCCATTCTCTCTGCATACTTCACAAACGCAAATGGGTGACAATGAAGAAACCATTTGTCGCCTTTGTCACAGCCTTGCGTGCGTGTCCGAGCACGCAAAGGCCATGGAAGCCATGTGCCGGGAACTGGTGGAACTAAATGAGAGTCTGGCTCAGATGATCTGGACCCGGGACAGGATGCTGGATGAGTAAGAGGAGGCCTATAATGGGCTCTGTCACAGCTGGGCGGCAGAGGCCAGCACGAGCCAGGATCTGGCCCGGGAGAACAACCACCTCAGGCAGGAGCTGAAGATGAAGAAGCCTAGGGGAAGCTGAATGGGATTTTAGAATACCGTTCTCTAATTTCCTTTGTATGTTCCCCTTTGTGTTTTATTACACAACTGTGTTCTCTGTTCTACTGCAATACAAGACTGTTTTCTCTACTCCTGGAATACTACCGCGCTTCCCGTTATTTGCGTTTAAGGTCGTATACATTATTGGAAAAACATATGTCCATCATTCTCCAATCACCAAAACTTTGATTGCTATACAGTAGTGGACATGGCTATCTTCATATTGATAACTCCAAGCTAACCCTTATGTCGTTGAGTGTTTGACGTTGTTGGATTGCCTAGATCCGCAGAGTTCATCTCCTTCTCTCTTCCAATGTTTTCTCCTTCACATTATGGTATTATATGTATTTTGGTTACATACATATCTCTGGAGATGACAATGTATTATGGAGAGTACCTTGGTAATTGTTACATAGTTTATTCACCTTTATTTTTTGGGGCTCTATATAAGATAATGAAAAGGATAAGCTTTTGGGAATAAGCTTTTTGAATTTATATATTGATTGCATCTTGTACATAAACCCTAAACCCTAAACCCGTAAAACTTAAACCCTAAAACCCTAAAACCCATTTCCTTAAACCCTAAACCCATAAACCCTAAAACCCAAAAGCTGTAAACCCTAAAACCCTAAAACCCTAATCCCTAAATCCTAAACTCGTAAATCCTAAAAACCTAAAACCCTAGTCCCTAAACCCTAAAACCCTAGTCCCAAACCCTAAACCTATAAACCCTAAAACCCAAAAGCTGTAAACCCTAAAACCCTAAACCCTAAAACCCTAGTCCCTAAACCCTAAAACCCAAAAGCCGTAAACCCTAAAACTCTAAACCATAAACCCCAAAACCCGAAAACCCTAAAACCTAAAAGCTGAAAACCCTGAAACCCTAAAAACCTAGTCCCTAAACCCTAAACCCTAAATCCTAAAACCCTAAAACCCTAAACCGTAAACCCTAAAACCCTAAACCCTAAACCCTAAACCCTAAAACCCTAAACCCGTAAACCCTAAACCGTAAACCCTTAACCCCAAAACCATAAAACCCCAAACCCTAAACCGTTAACCCTAAACCCCAAAACCCAAAACCCCAAACCCTAATCCCTAAATCCTAAACCCAAAACCGTAAACCTAAAACTGTATACCGTAACCCTAACCCCTAGACCGTAAACCCTAAAACCCTAAACCGCTAAACCCTAAACCCTAAAACCCCAAAGCCTAGACCGTAAAGACTAAACCCAAAAATCCCAAACCGTGAAATAGTAAACCCGTATCACTAAAACTCTAATACCAAAACCCGAAACCCTAAAACAGAAGGGTTGTAATGTTTTCCCCGCTAATGTTAATGAAGTCAAAAGTTTGTTTCCTGTAATTGCACAATTAGCACCGTAATATTGGGGATTTCTGTATGGCCATAATTTTACGGAGTATGCTCTTTGTTTACCAATGAATTAATAGGGTTTCCTTTGCGGGAGATCCAGTACTGCATAAGGCACGGAATAAGACGAAGGGCGCTTCCCAAACGAAAGAACATACACTCCAACCATACGATTCCACCCCCATGACAGAAAAGAGGAAAACATGCGTCATTAGCAAACTGAATAACATGTACAAAAGCACTAACAACAGAAAACCAAATAAATCATAGCTAACATAAAAGCTGAGTGCACTGGGTCAATTTGAGAAGGACTATGATAGCAACAGAAATAGAACAATCCGATTAACTACCATTCCCGTGCCTAGATTGAACAACAGAAATACCGGAATCCCCAATCGACTCACCATAGTCATAATCCATTACGACAGGATGAATCCGGTAGAGCCAGAATCGCCCCTCGAAATGGCATGGCTCCATCCAGTGCCCATAACCGGTGTGATGAGGCAGTTCAATGCCCTCACAGTCACGTATCTCCAAAGGGCATCCTCCAATTAGATGCCCTACCATGCCGCATCTGTAGCAGAGACTCCCAAGGTTCTCGTACTTGAAGGTGATCTAGATTTCAGCCCACTTGAAAACATGATGCACACCTGGAAGCAGGAGACGGCAAAAATCCAACCCCACTTTCACTCTTACAAAACGCTTCCCTCCAAACAAGGACACAACATATGGATCATAACTATAAAACGCCGAGAAATTAGCTCTCGCTACCCGAGTTATGATGGAGTGGCGAATAAAGTCCTTAGGGATGTTGTGCAACTGAACCCAGCAAGAGTGAAGGCGAGGGTTTGCCTCTGGCCAAACCTGTCGCGGAACCCGTGTGGGTTGCCTGGCCCAACGATCGGGAATCGGTTTTCTTGACTGGTTGGTGGAACATGTAGTTTTCGCGGGCATTGCACGATGTTATGCTATTGGAACCGTTTGACGCTATGCTTTAGAGTGGGGAGAGAGTGGGGGTCCAGTGCTAAAGTTTTAGTGCAGAGGTTTTTTGTGAGGGCGCTTAAAATATAGAGACAGAGATGTAGCGAACATTGTTTCGCAGTGAATTACGAACCGGCATTAGTGGGTCATTACCATAAAAAAGGCAGTCAGAGGAAACAATTGACAGTGAACTACTTTTGGCCCATTTGTTATTTTCCCAGAGTCATCCAAATGATAAGCCAGTAAAGGCAAGTGAAGCCCTACATTTTTTAAAAAAATGGGCCCCAGCCTACAATCTAAGGGTCCGCAAGAGTAGATTTGTAACAATTGGGCCCCCAATTTCTCATGGCATAACACTGTCAGATACAGTAGTCCAAAAAATCTTTCTATAAGACTGATAAATATATACGACGACGTATCCGAAGAACCATATTAGACAGTTAAATATGCGAGTACAGACCACATCACGCATTACACAACTTCAGCTTACTCCAGTTCAAAAAAAAAACTCCAGCGTACTCATGAACAACTGGATTTACTTATCTTCACCTACTTTGTACCGCCTGTTTTTCCAATTACAATCCCTCCCTGCCTTCTCCTTGTAGCAGCTGCTACTGCTGCCGAAATCCTTTTCCTCGCATCAACTTGAAGTTGGCCCGTCGTCATTGTTTCTTTGCCCTTCCATTGCAACCCTTTTGCTTTGAACCCAATGTCGAAAGCCCTGGCATCTACCGACTGTAGGATTGGCTTCAATTTTGTCATTCCCGTATTTATTACCCTCTCCAATGGCCTCCCAGCCTGTAATATTACATGACGTCAAGACCATTAATGCCATAACAATGGTGCACGTAGCACCGCACTATTGACAGCCGCAATTCTAAGCCCTACGATGTCAGAACCAACTTTCATTTTGAACATAGGTTTTCGTTTTCTCATTATACATTACCCCATATCCATTGTTGCCTTGATTGTATTTGTTGCGCTTGGCAGGCTGTTCAGGGCCTTCACACTGTTTCGCTGTTGCAGGTCTCCCTCGCTTCACTGTATTACCAGGCTGCTTCCTCTCTGTGTCACCGCCTTTTCACCCTGTGTCACCTTATTCCCAGCCTCAGTACGAGTTGTTGCCCCTTGTATCGTTGCTCCGCTTTGTGTTGGCTTGAGAGGTGCATTGAAGGCCCCTGTGTATCTTTCCCGGGAGTGGATGTTCCTCACTGGTCTTGTACGTTGCACAGTTGCATTTGGAACCTCCTTCCTACTCTTGCAGCCTTTACTTTTGCAGGAGGGTTGGGCAGCTTCACTGCCATGTGGTTGTGAGCTAAACAAGAAATACGATAAGTGAGTCAGGTTTTGCCGCATGAGCGGTAAGTAAGCAATGGCCATAGTGGGCGAGTTTCACCTTCCGCCTCCCTAACGTCTCCTGCACTGACATTGTTACCTCCCCCTACTGTGGCCTCAGCTGATGCTTGCGGCTCCTGTTATTGTGTGCCACTACAAGAAGCTTCTGCTTGTCGGCCCTCACCACATGTTTCTGCTTGTCTGCCCTCACCGGATGGCTGTGGTTCAGTACCTATACGAAGAGTATGTGGGGATTAATTAACATGTACAACAGAACATAGTGAAAACTATATGTAGCTGTGATGCTCCAGCCCCGGCACTACTGGGGTGTCTGCGCAGTGTCCCAGCTGGTGGATCAGGATGAGACAAAATCATATGCGTAATTGCTGAAATTGGCAGGGAGCCCTCATACAGTGGGGCTACAACAGGCTCTTCTGGCCGGTGATTTCCATTATCCTGCTTAACAGCAACACTACCGTGTCAGCATAACAAAAATATACGACATACGTAGCAAAATGATGGCCTCCACTATACTCTAGTACCTGATGGCCCCCAGTTCCACATGTTCTCCTGTTATGGTCCTTCTTCCCGCATTTGGTGCATTTCTTGGTCTCCCCGCATCTGCTCAATTTTCCAGTCTTTTTTAGCTCCTTTTTGTCTTTCTTCCTGCTCCTCTTTGGCCTCCCTGGCATCGGCCTTACAGTGGGTGGCAGCAGTGGTCTATCGCCAGTCAATGGCCAGTACTTCTTTCCCCTCATTCCTCCAAGAGAGTGTTCATAGCTTGCAACATATGCGCCCTTCCTATACCAATGGCTGACATAGTACTCTGGCTGTTTTCCTGCATGATATATAATAGTTATGGCATATGTACAACCAATTCCAGTCAGCTGCCATACCCTACAGGAACAGGTGAGGCTTTGGAGATCCACCAAGTGTTGCTCATCTCCCATTTTGACCTCATACTCATGAGTGCCGTTGAATTCCACATTCCAATTGAATGAACCTTCTTTAGACTTCTCAAGCTTCACCTGAATTCTGGGAGCTATTTTTCCATCTTCCCATGTTGCAGCCCACATCTTTTTGCCTCGGAGTCCATTCATGATCATAACCCTTATCTCCTCCAACATGGAGATGATAGGTTTGCTCCTGTTTTTTAATATCCACGCATTGAACGTCTCCGAGATGTTGTTGTCAACAGAATCACACTTAATCTCCGTTAAGAAGTAGGCCTTACACCATGTCCAAGGCGGATAAAGTCATCGACACATCCAGGACCCAACTTGTCAAGCTCCCCCAGCTTCTCAGCAAAGTTTTGGACATAAGTACTCCTTGCACACTTCCAGAAATGGATCCTTTTGTCCAACCCCTTCCACTTCTTCTGCCAGTTTGCACAGATGTGTCTTGCAAACATTCTATACTCAGCCTGTGGTAAAACATCCCCGACCATAGAAACAAGCCCCTAACGTTGGTACCCTTGAATTAGTACAACGGCTACATCCAATCAACCAAAATAACAAAAGCTGACCGCAACTACTGTATTCAGACATGAATGCCAGACAGCAACAGGTAGAAATCAATGGGTTGAAGGAACTGACTCACAATCATAACATAATTAATACCATACAATCAGAGATTATTTGACCAACCTACCCTTATTCTACCTTCAATATTAGTATACTAGATGATGTAATTGTTATATGTATCGAAGGATAAATATGAGAAAAGGCAATGACTCATGATTGGAACGTGCAAAGGGACAACGTAGGGAGTACCTTCTACATGTCTGACACCAATGCAAGTTCGCGGCCATCACCTTCTATGTTTAGGTCGGAAATTAGAAGCTCTATGAACCATTTCCAGCTGGAATAGTTTTCTTCCTCCACTACGCACCAGGAAATTGGAAACATTTGATTGTTTTCGTCTCGACCGACGGTGTATAGGAGTTGTCCTTTACAAATGCCCTTCAGGAAACACCCATCAAGCCCAATGATTGGCCTACACCCAGATTTCCACCCCTCTTTACATGCCGCAAAGCAAATGTAAATCCTCATGAACCTTGGCTTATCTAGGTCATCATTGCTTGCCTTGATGACAACAGTGCTCCCTCGGTTTCTACCCAATAATTCTTGCCGATAACTGTGCAGGTCACTATATTCTCCTCGGAACGATGCAGTGTAGTGACCCATGACCGCTTGTTTCACCTGCCAACACATTGTCCGGGACACATCTATCCGCAGCTCCTTCCTACACAAATCCTGAATCTGCTCCCCTGTCAAACCAGGATGCGCAACAGTCCTATCTCCCAACAACCTTGCGAGAACATCCGTCGTCAAAACCCGCACTCTGTTTGTCCTAGTGCAGCTATTGAGATGATGGTACGTTTTCACCTGCAAGGTTTTCTCAACATTCTCACTGACGTGTAGCACCCATGGACATCCGGACCTACAAATGACCCGCAGCTTTTTCTTATCATTACGGAAGAACTTTATTGGCACACCTTTCCTAATCCTATATATTCTCACAGCCTCTCTCAGTTGCTTAATATTCTCGAACACCATAGCCACAAACCAATCAGGGCATTCAGCAGTACTATCTGTATACACCAAAGAAGTTGATGGAACAACCCTCGGCCCGTCAACTTCTTCATCTAGACGGTCGTCATCCGAACCAACCACCCTCACCAGCTCTTCAGAATCATAGTCGTCACTCTCGTACCCTGGAACCTTCCCCCCGGCCTCCAGACCTTCATCACCACCACCATCATCTTCGTCATCACCACCACCATCATCTTCCTCATCAGCATCGCCATCATCTTCCCCTATTTCATTATCATCTTCCACAAGGAAATCCAATTTTTCAATTGCTCTGTTTCTCACAATCTCACTTGCTTCGAACCAAGCATCCCGCACCTAATCATCATCCTCATCGCCGTTACCCAAGCCCACGCTGAATAGGATGCCATCATCACCATAACAAACACGCAGTTCCTTGTTACCCTGGTACTGGCCACCACCATTTAAGTCCTCCCAATCACCACCACGATTTACACCTTCATGGGACCACAGAAGTCCAAGGCTCTGCTACAACTATCACCGTCAACAACAACATTTAAACCCGCAACCACGGGACGACATTCAGCTGTAGATGTGGAAGCTGCCCAAAGTGCATCTCCGAAGCTGCTCTATTCTGTGAAATCAAGTGGGTCACCTAGCACACAGTATTCAACCCCTACATCTACAGTATTTGAGAAAGAGCCTCCAAGGTGGGGTGCACTTGGTTGCGCTTCGTGTTCAACCTGCACTTCTCCTACAATGTCTATTGCTTGCTGAACCCCCACCTCTGCATCCGCTGTCCCACGAACACATACTTCAACTCCCACGACCTCTGCCTCATCTCTTGAAGGAGCAGTAGCACGGTGGTCAAGAAAAAACTCAATGCATTTGTGTTTCGTGAAAAACCATTTGAATTTGGAAAAGGTATGTTCCTACAGTAACCCTACAGCACCTTTCACTTTTCCCGAGGGAACAGAAAAGTAAATGAAAGATATTTTTGGGAACCGCGGGTCATTTTTCACTCGATCCTGAAACGTCTTCAAGTCTAACGCCTGAATACTCTTGTACTCGTACAAGACCATCTGACCACCCACATAAACCAAGTTTCTCCCCTTCTCGACAAAATGCCCGCCGTACTTTACTGAAAATATGTATGCCAATTCTGCCACATCCAATCAAAAAACAAAGTCATAAATGTGACCACCAACGATTAGTTAATACAACCAGGTTATGCCAAAGTTAGAATTAATACTGTTACAGGCAGTACACACACTCCCACACAGATAAAAACATTAAGAAAAGGCTGTGTGTGGTCCTCACGTGGACCACATTGTCGTAAAAAGACAAACTCACAACCCACAAAAGTATAAAGACAACAGAATCTAGAACAGTACAAAGACAGATCTAACTCTCCTTTCCGCTTACCGTGAAAGGAACAATACGCTCACGTGCAGGAACAATCCACTTCCGTATCAAGCTTCACCTTCAAGCTTCAGACAAAGATCATGCGAACAGCTCCCCATAGCCTCACGCCCTCTCATTCACCAAGTTTTCCTTCTTCGAAGGAATTACCGAGACCATCTAATAAGCAAGTTCAGTCAAGTCAGCTTGGTTCTAAAAGAAACGTTCATGAAGTCAGTAAAAAGAAACTTGGTTAATTCAGTTGAAGCGAGTCACTTTGGTCCAATAATAAACGTTGGTGAACTCACTTATTTTACTTGGAGCGGGAAGGGGGAAAAATGGTAAAAGGGAAAAAGATAAAAAGAAATTAATTCCACCGACAGTGGGGGGTCCGAAAATCGGGCCAGGAGAGAGAGGCTGGAAAAAAGGGTTTGGAAGTGGGGTTTTGGCGGGACCCGGACCGGAAAAAGGGTGCGGGTCGGCCGGGTTGCGGGCCGCAGCACTGTTCACCGGGGCAGTCTGGACAGGGGTCCCACCAACTACGTGTTAGTCGGGGACTGGTCCATATCCTCCAAGCGCGCCACCTAGGCGAAGGTGGCCGCATGGCGCCTCCACGTCGGATGAAGGCACAAGCTAAATTGGGTGAACAGTGGCCCAATTTTGACTATGGGCGATTTGAAATGGATTTGGATAAATAAGTACACAAATCAAAATAAATGTGGTAACCTGGAGGGGAAATTGAACTTTTTGTAACATGATACCCAAACTGCAGTTTTCAGGTTAACTGGGGTCCCATTTAAGGCATTATGCCTAAAATTAACCTTGGGCTCTAAAATACAATAATAATCCAATAAGACAAATAGATGGCCAAATTTGAGTGTTCACACCCGTCTATTTGACTTTTGTTGAAAAATTTGTCTATTGTGGGCTGGGATGGCCGAGATGATTCTAAACTAGGAGCATGCTAGATCCCATCTTTGAAACCGCGATTAGATGATGTTGGGTCATCATGCCCCACCTCGAGAAAATCGAACCAAAGGCATGATATGCCCACATTTAGGCAAGGGGCATGGTGCGCCTCGTTTCTTTCAAACACGCTAGGAAGCATAGAGGCATGAGAGGCCCAAGACATAGACAACCAGGCCATGAAATGGCATTCTTTACTTTCCGTGATAGATGATAATAGCATGACCATGAGAAGCCGAGGACCCAGTCCCCGCAATCCCACAAGCCGAGTCCCCGATCCTCGCAAGCCAAAAGTCGAAGACCTAGTCCTCGCAAACCACCAAGCCAAAGACCCAGTTCTCGCAAACCTTGGGATGAGATGATTCCCGCAAGCCGAGGACCCAGTCCTCGCAAACCATAAGCCGAGGACCGGGTCCTCGCAAACCAAAAGTCGAGGACCCGATCCTCGCAAGCCTGGGATGAGATGATTCCCACAAGGCGAGGACCCGATCCTCGCAAAACTCAGGATGAGAAGATTCCCGAAAGCCAAAACATGGGATGAGATGATTCCCGAAAGCCGAGGACCTGGTCCTCGCAAACCTCGGGATGAGATGATTCCCAAAAATTAAAACCTGGGATGAGATGATTCCCACAATTTGAGGACCCGGTGCTCGCAAACTCAAAAGCTGAGAACCCGATCCTCGCAAACCAAAAGCCGAGGACCCGGTCCTCGCAAACCTCGGAAAAAGATGATTCCTGAAAGCCAAAACTTGGGATGAGATGATTCCCACAAATCGAGGACCCGGTCCCCACAACCCACAAGTCGAGGACCCAGTCCTTACAAACCAAAAACTGAGGATCCGGTCCTTGCAAACCTCGGGATGGGATGATTCCCAAAAGCCACAAACCCTAGCATGAGATGATTTCTGGTATCGGGGACCAGTCCCTCACAAGACTTCGGGATGAGATGATTCCCGAAGTGGAGCATGGAATGCTCCGACCTTTGGCACGCACCACCTGCATCAATCATTCAAATTTGGTTATTCCTTTCTTGCGTTGCTTCATCCTTAGTTTCTAAGGACTCATCAACGAGGGGCATTTGTGAATACCCAAATTTGAGCTACGGACATTCTTCTAAATTGGATTTTAAGCATGCTTGAACCATGAGATCGATGAGATGATTTGGTCTTTGGTTAAAGTATGTTTGGAATTTATTTTTGTAGAATTTATATATTTTTGTAATTTGAGTCTTTATGTGTTTGAACCTTAGGAATAAGGAGAAGATTTAATCTTAAGAAAAAAATATATATCAAGGTTTAATTTACTTAAATATGTTTCATTTGTTTGGGCTTTCTTATTTTCTTTCAACCCAATTATGTTGAGATGATTTATTTTAGGGATAGGAGTGAATGTAGAGGCCTAGGTTAGTGGAATATGGGCTCTCCAGAGTTGATTGGCCCACAAACAGATTTCTTGCAGACTAATCTTAACTCTGATTTTCGTGAAAAATCAGAATTAGGTCATTCTTTAATGGTAAATGTGTTTTTGGTATAATTTTTGAACAAAATGAGGGGTTTAATGTGTATCAGTCAATCATGGAAGGTTTAGGCGGAGTAGTAATCAAGAAAAGAGGATATTCTGGATTGATTAGGGGTTAATTACATGGTTAGATTAAGACAGGGCGTAATTAAGGGGATTGGAATCAAAAAAAAAAAAAGAAAGAGGAAAGAACGCGTGAAGCCCAGAAGGCATTGCGGCCATCTCGGGATGACCTCCAGGTTTGGGTGGTTATACTTGGATCATCGTCAGGCCTGGCTGTCGTACACCCTAGAAATGCGATTTTTCCCACGATTTTGTTCCTAATTTGATTCTACACGGTTTTGGCCTAGATTTCTAACCATGATCTTGATCATTAAGAGGTCCACTACCCCTACACCCCCCAGAACTCTATAAATAGGACCTCACATTCACATCCAAGGGGACACAATCTCTTTCACATATACCCCCAATAAGCTTTAGTGCTTGGAGAAACTCTATCTCTCAATGTTTAGAAATATTTATAGGTAGAAACTCTGGAGAAATTTTGTAGGAGGCATTAATAAGAGGGCAGCAAGGGTAGAGCAAGAGGGGATCAAAGATTAAGCTAAAGAGTGGAAAGAAAGTGGGTGGAGAACACAACCCAAATTAAGGAGCTAGATGAGGGCTACAAGAGGTAATCCTAGATCCCATTGTGTCTACTATTTGTTGATGATTTGATGTTGATTATGAGGCTTTTGATGATGTAAGTGTTGTAGTGATGCCATGATGAGAATTTCGTGGGCTTTGAACTCGGTCGTCGGGGTACGTAGGTGGTTTCTAATGGTGGAAACTCAAGCCCAATTATGTGACTTGTTTCTATACAACACACACTTTCACAAGGCATACAATTATTGTCCAATTGCATAAATCTTCGCCCCAATACGGATGGGTTCCTAACACCTTCCCATCCGTGACGAACCCCCAGGTCCAGTATCTTTGGTTTGCTAGTCGGTTGCCTTAAACGGAGTCATTGTGGCTTAAGAACGGTTTTTCCTGAATTTTGTCCTATAATAAAATTTAGGCGGCGACTCCAGAGATATTGGGTGACAGTTTAGAAGAAGGTGTAAAGGAACAGGTGAAGAGGCCCACTTAACTTTGGGTCGGGTCCTCACACCTTTGTTACCTCTACTATCTCTTCTGCATCTATTATTCTAACTTAGATAGCTATATGCAACTTTATTATAATTTTCTTACTTTTAAGATTCCAAATGCAATGGTTCAACCAACTCGCATGCACAATTAATTTACCTTGCAACTCATTAGTTGTTAAGATTTTAAGATTTTAGAACTCTTCAATTTGTTATCACTTTGTAATCAAAATTACTTTGATAGGCTATAGAGAATTTTTTTTATGACCTGTTGATTTGTCTTCTTTTCACCATCAAAACTCATCTTACTCAGCAATGTTTGTGTCTAGCAGAAATAATAATCAATTGTTTCATCATTACTGATATGCTTAAGCTCAAATTCTGCCCTTAACTTTGCAAATTGACCTTCTTCACATTCTCATAGCCATATAAATATTTTGCAAAATATACTAATTTTCTTTTGTAGTTTTTGTTGTAAATATGAATCTCCACCTTTTGTTCAAGTTGATAACTTACTTCATCATCGTTCTTCACCAATGCAGCTTCTGTAGAACTTGGCATTCCATTCAGAACAATATTCCAAACTTCAAAACGTTTTAAAAACATAGCCAACTTCTGGCATATCAGAAAATTATGTTTGTTATTAAATTTCAAAAAAAAAATACACTCTAAATACTTTGTATTAATTGGCTATATATATGATTGGTACTGATGCACAAAAAAATATGCATAGTTTTAGGCATGATTTTGGATATAATTTGTCCTCGCTTCATCATGATTATATGCCTTACTTTGCATTATTTAATCATATTCCATTAAATTCCTTCCTTCACTGTATGATTAGTGATTCCAGGTACATTTTGAAGAATTTTAGAGGATTTTTCTAAGAAATTCGCAGAGACAGTCCCTGCCACAGCATGAGCCTATTCGGACCTCCAGAGCCTGTCATTCACTGCGATTCAACTAAAAGCCATAAATCCTCCTCCAATCGCAATTTATCCACTAGGTCTCACTATCCTAGCCTCAACTCGCATGGTCTCAGTAACACTTTGCCAACCACATGGGGAGCTAGAGTCAATTTCGAGGATAAATCAAGACAACTTGCAACAGCCTCAGACACAGGCTCGGCCTGTGCATTCTGCAGAAACCAAAAAAGAGCAGAATGAATATAAAATTCGCGCCACTTGCAGCAGAGCAGAACTGGCACCTGCAACCATATACTGAGCATATCAGAAAAATTCCTGAAGATAAGGTAGTAGCAATCATACTGCCTGAAGAAAAGTCCACTTAAAGAATCAATTTCCTCTCCAAAGTCTTCTGCTGCTTGCATCAGTCGGATTTCAACCTATCAACACCCCTCCTATGGCGCTACATCCTGAAAAATACATGGGCAACAAACTTGCTCAACCCCATACCTCCAAGCAAGTGGGGAGAAAAAGAGGGAGGCCTGAGCCGCGCCTATAAAAGGAGGAAGGAAGAAGAAGTGAAGGCATCAATCGATTGAGGGGAATTCAAAACCTGAAAAAACACTTGGACGAGAGGAGAACCAGAACTACCAAGGGTTTAAGGAGACACGATTCTACTCCCTTTCCAGGGTAGAAATCGTGTTGCCTCTAGTTTCAAAATTGTTCTGAACATTATGTTAACTCTTATCCACTCTGTTTTTTTTAATTCTGATTATGAACTAAACGACCCCTTCTTAGGTTGAAGGGGTGTAACATGTCCTCTGTTCGATTGCAATAAATTGCTCATTTGATGTTATTAACCGATTTTCTTGTTTGGTTATTGTAAACATTCATCCATGCTTGAGTCTTGATCTAACCCATGCATGATTTCAGGTAGCCAGGTGAAGAACCGAGGGGAGAAATCATAGCTGCTGGATCCTCAACAACCAACCCTTGGTCCTTACTTTTTTGCAAAGCCGAGAGCTAATTGAGGAATTAGCCTCACCACCACCCTCAACCCGCTAGATTTGACCGGTGCGAAAGCACTAAGGATGAGTGAGAATCATGGGGGGCACTTGTGAGTGAAAACAAGTGGGTGCAGTACAGGTTGAGAGCCCCTGTAGGAACCAACCTTTTATGAATACCCGACCCAAAATCACTTGGGCTTATTCACCTATTCTTTTTCACCTTTTTCCTCGGGTCAATTCCATGTCAATGGAGTCACCACCCAAATTTTATTAAGGACAAAATTTGGGAAAAAACCTTTGTATGACTCCTTTAGGCAACATGATCATAGCGAACCAAAGACATGGGATCGGCGGTTCGTCACGGATGGGAAGGTGTTAGGCACCCATCCATCTTGGGTCGAGACCTTCTGCAATTGAAGAGTACAAGTGTGGAAAATAAAAGAGAAGGGGAGGAGGAGAAGATTTGGAACAAAAAGGAAAAATAAAAAAATTTGGGCTTGCGTCTCCACCACTAGAGACCACCTACGTACCCCGGCAACCGGGTTCAAAGCCCACGTAGTTCTTGTCATGGCATCACAATACTCACATCATCAATAAGCATCATTTAGCAATACTCAGTCATCAGCAAATAGCAATCAATAAGATTTACAATCAAAAGGGATTAGAGCACTTATCTCGATTGTTGGACAAATTATATGGTCGTCTTCTACTGGATTTTGGATAATGCAAATGGTCGAATCAGCTTCTGGTCTCAACAGCAAAGTTGTAGCTCTCCCTCCTCTATTTCCAGAGAGTCCAAGATCAGGACAATCCGACTTCTAGAACTCGAGATATGAATTATTTTTTGAGACTACTTGCATCAGGTCTATCTATTCGGATTTCCCATCTTCTTGGCCTCGGATTGCTTTTGATTGCTTCACCCTCTTGATCTTCTCTTTCCGACTTTCTTCTTGATGCTTTTCCACAAAGTTCCTCCAAAGTTTCTGCCCTAAAAGTGTTTCTAGGCTTGGAGAAGTAGAGTTTCTCCAAGCGAACAAAGCGTGTGTGTGTAATGAGAGCTTGATCCCTGGAAATGTGTGTGAAGGGTCCTATTTATAGTGCTCTAGGAAGTCTAGGGATGTGGACTTGCTTAACAGTGAAGATTATGCCCGAAAATTTGGTCCAAAACCGCGTAGGACAGAATTAGAAACAAAAATCGGGAAAATCGGAGATTCTGGGCACTGATGACCGCCATGGCCAACGGTCATCTGCTGGATGAGTGCCAAGGCCGGTGGTCATGTGTGGATGTCCGCCGGCACCCGTCAGTCATCGCGAGATGACCCCCGGTTGCCCCGCATATCACCCGTTCTTTCCTTTTTTCAAACCCCAATCCCCCTAATTCAACTCTGATTTGATCCTACCGCGTAATCTACCCCTAATCAACCCAGAATCACTCCATTACTTGATTACTACTCCTCCCAATCATCCCATAACTGATTCATACTCATTAACATCCCCATTTTATACACAATCATACCAAAAACACAATTTCCAATTGAATGAAGATTTAACTCTGAATTTCTACGAAAATCAGTGTTAAAATTATCCTGCAAGAAAATATGTTAATGGGCTAAACAACTCTAGAGAAACTATATTTCATTAAATTGGGCCCCCTAAAATCCATTTCTAACCCAAAAATAAATGATCTCAATATAATTGGGTCAAAAATAAATTAAAGAGCCCAAACAATGAAATAAAATATATTTTAGTATATTAGACCATAGTATATTTTTATCCTAAGATTAAATCTTCTCATTAATCCTAGAGTTCAAACACATAAAGGTTTAAACTACCAAAATATATTAATTCTACTAAAATAAATTTCAAACATTTCTTAATCTCAAGACTAAATCGTCTCATCAACCTCCAAGTTCAAGCATGTTTTAAATCTAATTTAACAGAATATCCATGGGTCAAATTTGAGTGTTCACAGATGTCCCTCGTTGATGAGTCCTTAGAGACTAAGGACGAAACAACGCAAGAAAGGAACAACCAAATTTGAATGGTTTGATGCAAGTGGTGTGTGTCATGAATTTTGAGCAGCTATGCTCTTTGTTTGGAAATCCGGGGCAGTTACGCCGCCAAGCATAATCCAAATCAATCAGAATGACGGGGCAACTATACCCCTAATGCGTAATCAATTGAGGAAAAATCGGGCAGCTATGCCCTTTTGTGCATCGATTCAAAACGTATGGGCAACTATGCCCTTGAAGTTTCCAATTCTAAAGTTTCCAATTCCAAAAACTTGGGCAGCTATGCCCCCAATTTGAAACCAACCATATAAATTTGGGTAGCTATACCCTTGGTTTGAAATCATCTTTGGAAAATTCGGGCAGCTATGTCCATGATGCAATCAACTTAAAAGTTCTGGCAGTTATGCCCTTCATGTGATCAAAGTAAAAAGTGCGGGATGCTATGCCCTTTATTAAATCAAACTCAAAAACTCAGGCAGCTATGCCCTTAAGGCAACCAAGTTAAGAGCTCGGGTAGCTTTGCCCTTCGATTAATGTTAAAAGAATCGGGCAGCTATACCCTTCAAATTCAAAAATTTGGGCAGCTATGCCCTTCATGCGATCAAAGTGAAAACTCAGGCAGCTATGCCTTTCTTGCAATCAAATTCAAAAATTTTTGGGCTGCTATGCCTTTTCATTTGTTCAAAAACTCGGGACAGCTATGCCCTCCATAAGTTCTAAAAGACCAGGCAGCTATCCCCTTTCAATAGTTTGGGTAGATATGGCCATGGTGTAATCAACTTTGAAAATACGGGCAGCTATGCCCTCGATTAATGCAACTTCAAAAGTTAGGACAGCTATGCCCTTAGGAGGGAATTAATTTCAAGAATTCGGGCAGTTATGCCCTTAATGAAATCAAATTCAAAAAACTCGGGCAGCTATGCCCCTTGTGCATTCAACTTTAAAAAACTTTGGCAGCTATGCCCTCCATGTAAGCAGATGAAAAAAAAATTGGGCAGCTATCCCCCTTGTGCTTAAAAACTCGAGCAGTTGTGCCGTTGATGTATCTAAATCGAAAGAAATCCAGGCAGTTATGCCCACCATATAATCATGAACTTAGGCAGCTATGCCCTTCCAATTTAAAAACTTGGACAGCTATGCCCTTGATTTAAAATCGACTCGAAAGATTAGGGCAGCTATGCCCCTCATATGTCTAAAAAATTCAGGCAGCTATGCCCCTCATAAACTTAAATCAACAAAATCTAGGTAGCTATGCCCATGACGTAATCAACTTTAAAAATGCGGGCAGCTATTCCCTCTCTCAATTTAGAAAATTAGGGTAGCTGTGCCCCTCATGTTCAAAAATCTAGGCAGCTATGCGTTTTGTTCAACTTTCAAAATTAGGGCATCTATGCCCTTTATTCAAGTTCGAAAAACTAGGGCAGTTATGCCCTTTGTGCATTCGTTCCAAGAAACATGGGCAGCTATGCCCTTAGGATCAGACATTAACTCTAATGGGGTAGCATGCCCTGAAAATCACACAATTCTGATCATGGGGTAGCATGCCCCTAGCACCATTTCACAAAGAAGGTTGGGGCTTACAACTTGTTTTATCGAGAATGCCCAAAATCATCAACAAAAGTTAGGGCTTACATCTCCTTGAGTGCCCAAACTCACATCTCGACTCATCAACAAAAGTTGGGGCTTACATCTCCTTGAATGCCCAAACTCACATCTCGACTCATCAACAAAAATTAGGACTTACATCTCCTTGAATGCCCAAGACAACACACATCAATTTTATAAAAAAACTGGGCCTCACATCTTCTCAAGAGTGCCCAACATCAATCATTATCAAAATTTGGGGGTCGTCGTGCCCCTAGAGTCTGCGGGTGATCAAAGTGTCTCCATTTTGGGTGTGGGCATGGCATGCCCGTCTTTTACAAACAAATGTCATCTAAAGATTCGGGCGCGCCATGCCCCTCCAGTCATCAACCCTAGCAAATATAAGTTTGCATAAGATGATGAATTTCTAATGTTGTTACTTCCGTTGATCATTTACCCTCAACCAAGTCTACCTTATCAAGGAATCCAAGTCTTACGGCTAAGTGATGCATGATCATGTTCCTAATATGTGTTTTATTTTCAATGAGTGGGGATGCCCCTAGTTTCTACATGATTGATGCAAATGACATGTTGTCTCCTCTTTCACTCTCAAGTGCAGGTGCTTCTTACTTCTACATGATTTTTTTTTGAATGCAAGTACTCCATACCCCTATGTGTTGTTGTTTTTGTTTTCTTTTTTTTTTTAATTTTGAATGCAAATGTTTTCTATTTCTACATGATTTGCAAGACGCCCCTAATATGATGCATGAACTTTTGAAAATTGACCGAGCCAAGTTAGGCGACTTGAAGAAATGCGAGTTATCCCATCAAAAATACAGAAGCTTCGTGTTAAAGACTCCCAATGACCATGAATGTATTTTCTTCCTCAATAAAGACCCCATGAATGGCCAAAACCAGTAGTAATAAAATGCTTCAAATTGAGAGTTTTGAAAATATTCACCAAATCACCGTCTTAAGGGAACTTAGATTAAGACACCCAATCGAGGACTTTTAATAGTTCAATATATATATATATATATATACATACATATTAGAATAAAAGCCCGAGATGAGAGAGAACTCATATGCAAGTATAGATTGTCGTTTTTGAAAAAGAAATCCCATAGGCAAATTCCAGGCCTAAACTCCACTATTGTGTACATATACTCTCAAAATGATCAATAGGTCTTTCATTAAAGGTTGTAATTGGGCTATGTGCAGAGGTTCATCAAAGAGAGGATAGTGAGGGATTCAAAGTTTAAAACCACGTTTTAGGAAAGATTTTGAGTGAGCTCCCATCAAGAAAACAAAGGTATTCTAAAGTGAAATTCTCGAGATAACATCCGACTTGGCTTGACCTTCTCGAGGAAATTCTTCTTGCTTCAAAACAATTGCCTTTGCACACATTTGCTTCTTTCTTGTTTGGATTACTCGAAATCGACTTCGGGTACTTAGATGACTTTTCCTTTGACTGATTTTAGTGACTTTTGGTGACGGGCTTCGGCCATTCCTCTATGTGTGCACTTTGGCCTTTTATACGATTCTTGAAGCAATTCGTTGCATCAAACATCTTGCATGTGTAGAAGTTGAGGTTCATGTGCACTTGTCATAAAAAAATCCTTTGATGAAAGCTCAAAGTGAGATCTTCCCAACGGGTTTCGAAAAGGGTATGATTCATAAAAGAAAAATATATGATAGCAGTAGAGAAGCCTCAAAGGGCTAAAGGTGGGTTGATATGGATAATTAAAAAAAGTCTGGCTATCACGTCATGGGCTCAAAGAGGGTTATCAAGGGATAATGCTGCCGTGTAGGCTTTTTGTTGGCTTGTGGACTTGAGAAAAGAGGGCCTAAATCCTATCCTTTATTGAGCATCCATAAGAAAATTCGCTTTGAAAAGGCCTGGAGATCTGTTCTAGGAGGTCGATGTCAATTTTTTCAAAAAAGACTTGCATAGGGCATGCAAAAAACAAACATCGGGTTGAGCAGCACAAAAAGTTCAAAACCCCAAGAATCATCATTGGTCATCCATCAATAAAATTCCCCTTAATCATTGCAATTGGTGGGTTTGAAAAATTAGTTTTTAACTCATGGTGTTCTAAAGGTAAGATTTTCAATCAATTCGGTTCATGGCCATCAAGAGTCCTAGACTTAGCTTTGTTTTATTTAGAAGAAGAACAATTAGGGGAAAACAGATGGAATATACTCGCGAAGCATGTTTCTTTTGTTTGAAAATAATCTCTTTTTTCAAGAAAACTCAAATTTCAATGAAGACGATACACCTTGGCTCGATTTGTTTGATTTGAAAAACATGTGATGCAATGTTCAATGTATGCAAATATGAATTTCTTAAGACAAGGTAGACCGACAGAACATACATGACAACGAGAAGACAACAACAAACACTCATCATCGACTCACACAATTACTTATGCCCCTAGGGTTTGTTTACCTGAGTCGTCCATTCATAAAACACAATACCGCACCCTACGCAAAGTTAGCACGGCAGGCCCAGCGAAAAATTTTTCTATACACTTTCTATTATATTTTTCTGTAGTTTTTGGTTATTCGAAAGAAAAATATTCTATTTACACATACTCGAATCCACAATAATAATCACCATAAAAATGTACGTACCACTTATTGATTCATAATGCATGTGATGCTCAGGGTATGTAGCTGGTTGGCGGCCAAAAGATTACCGCTAGGGAATAGATTGACCTACTCACATGTGATAATGGATATCGCGTGAGGTCCAAGGCCCATTAATCCCCATCATTGCTAAGCATCGAGAAACGGGTTCACTCAAGCCACCATTGCTTAAAGAAAGCATGTGGTGGACTTGGATTCCCTCGCCCTCTTACAGTAGAAGCTTCACATCAGTCATCATAAATGCAAGGCACTTATGATGACAAGTAAAAAGGCACACAAAACTCAACGACTGCATAAGGTTTCTTGAACCCACTACTTCATCAGTGGAGTCGCCAACAGTGAATAGCCGACCCAAAATCACTTGGGCCTATTCACCTATTCCTTTCACCTTCTTTCTCGGGCCAATCCCATGTCAATGGAGTCGTCACCCAAATTTTATTAAAAAAAATTTTTTTGAAAAAACCTTTGTATGACTCCTTTAGGCAACATGATCATAGCGAACCAAAGACATAGGATCGGTGGTTCGTCACAGATGGGAAGGTCTTAGGCACCCATCCATGTTGGGTCGAGACCTTGTACAATTGAAGAGTAAAAGTGTGTCTTGTGTGAGTGTGCAAGTGTGGAACATAAAAGAGAAGGGGAGGAGGAGAAGATTTGAAACGAAAAGGAAAAATAAAAATATTTGGGTTTGAGTCTCCACCACTAGAGACCACCTACGTACCCCGGCGACCGGATTCAAAGCCCACGTAGTTCTTGTCATGGCATCACAATACTCACATCATCAACAAAAGAATCATTTAGAAATACTCAATCATCAACAAATAGCAATCAATAAGATTTACAATCAAAAGGGATTAGAGCACTTATCTTGATTGTTGGACAGAATCTATAGTCGTCTTCTACTGGATTTTCGATAATGCAAATGGCCGATTCAACTTTTGGTCTCAACAGAAAAGCTGTAGCTCTCCCTCTTAGCTTTCCATAGAGTCCAAGATCATGATAACCTGACTTCCAAAACTCGAGATATGAATTGTTATTTTTAGAATACTTGCATCAGGTCCCACTATTCAGATTTCCCACCTTCTTAGCCCCGGATTGCTTTTGATTGCTTCACCCTCTTGATCTTCTCTTACTGGCTTTCTTCTCGATGCTTTTCCAAGAAATTCCTCCAGAGTTTCTGCCCTAAAAGTGTTTCTAGGCTTGGAGAAGTAGAGTTTCTCCAAGCGAACAAAGCTTATGGGGGGTGTGTGTGTAATGAGAGCTTCATCCTCAGAAATGTGTGTGAGGGGTCCTATTTATAGTGCTCTGGGAAGTCTAGGGGTGTGGACCTGCTTAATAGTGAAGATTATGCCCGAAAATCCGGTCCCAAACCGCGTAGGATCGAATTAGAAACAAAAATCAGAAAAATCGGAGTTTCTGGGCACTGATGACCGCCATGGCCAGCGGTCATCTGCTGGATGACCGCCAAGGCCAGTGGTCATGTGTGGATGTCCGCCAGCACCCGTCGGTCGTCGCGAGATGACCCCTGGTTGCCCCGCGTGTCACCCCATTCTTTACTTTTTTCGAACCCCAATCCCCCTAATTCAGCTCTGATTTGATCCCATCGCGTAATCAACCCAGAATCACTCCATTACTTTATTACCGCTCCTCCCAATCATCCCATAACTGATTCATACACATTAACATCCCCATTTTATGCACAATCATACCAAAAACACAATTTTCAATTGAATGATGATTTAACACGGATTTTCTACGAAAATCAGAGCTAAAATTATCCTAAAAGAAAATTTGTTAGTGGGCTAAACAACTCTGGAGAAACTATATTTCATTAACTTGGGCCCCCTAAAATCAATTTCTGACCAAAAAATAAATGATCTCAATATAATTGGGTCAAAAATAAATTAAAAATCCCAAATATTAAAATAAAACATATTTTAGTATATTAGACCTTAGTATATTTTTATCCTAAGATTAAATCATCTCATTAATCCTAGAGTTCAAACACATAAAGGTTTAAATTGCCAAAATATATTAATTCTACTAAAATAAATTTCAAACATGTCATAATCTCAAGACTGAATCATCTCATCAACCTCCAAGTTCAAGCATGTTTAAAATCTAATCTAACAGAATATCCATGGGTCAAATTTGGGTGTTCATACCTTTATAACTAGCTTATGCTATCGACAGGCTCAGCTTGTCGCAGCACAGTCTAGGAGATAACCCGATTTTAATTTGATTCTTTATTGACTGCCGAGAAGCTTATTACATCTTAGTAGTAACTTGGTGAAGGACCAAGAGGTGAAGCCAAATTTGCTAGACCAACAGTGGTCAGCCTTCACTCTCTGGCCATTCGAGAGAAGACAGGGAGAGACTGTGGGAAAACTCGCCCCAACAACAAACTTCACCCTTAAGAGAATATCTATACCTAGTGATAGGGGGTAGATGGAAACTTAAGGAACTATCAATAAGATCGAGAGTCGTTGGTAGTACCCCAGGTTGGGAGCCCCTTCAAGACATCCTATTAAACATAGGCCGTAAAACAGGCTGACCCTGTTGCGGCACTATTGAGCAATTTAAGGCATGAAAACGAGGCATGTGAACCCCGGATGCCTAAGACCTTCCTCAATCTGATCTTTCCTTACTTCAATCGCACTGTTAATTTTATTCAACTTTTAATTTCACTTACAATTTTGTATTCACCTGCATTTACCTCTATTTTTTTTAGCCTAATACATCTATTTAAGGGGTAACAGACTCAACCTAGTCACTGAGGATACAACCCTTGATAAAGTACTACAACTACCCTGTGCGTTTGCAGGAACCATTTGTGAATGCAATCAGGTCCCTCTACTATATTGAATTGATATGAATGGCTCCCCTATGCTAATTACGATTAATTATGTCCCTCTACTCTTCTTAAATAATAAATTTGGTGCCCATGCTGGATTTAATACGTGATTAGCTGACAGGAAGTTATAAAGCAGAAAAGTGGATTCTATATTTTTTTGACCGACATGTGGGGCCCACATCTTCCACGTCAGCTAATCGTGGATTAAACCAGGCGTGGGGACGAAATTTATCATTTAAAAAGAGTGTGAAGACGTAATTAATCCTAATTAGCATAGAGGGACCATTCGTATCAATTCAATATAGTAAAAGGACCAATCATATATTTAACCCCAAAATAATTACATAAAAATATAACAAATTTATATAAAAAAAGGATAAACCAGAGATAATATATATTCTCTCTCATTAAGCTTTTAAAATATGAACATATATTGTACCACTTTAATTATTTAAAATAAGTATAATTTATACGTAATATGTAGGAAAAAAAGGAAGAGAATAAATAGAGTATCAGTATAAATTTTTAAAAAATTATGTCTCACCAAAACTAAAAAATAATGATTTTTTTAGGCCCAAAATGGGCAAAGAGGAGGGTGAATTAGCCTCTAAAGAAATGATGTCGTCTTTCTGCAATGTAGGTTCCTACAAGTGCACAGGGTTATTGTAGTACTTTATCAAGGTCGTATCCACAGGGACTGGGTTGAGTCTGTTTCCTTTCAATTTAAGACAAACTAGGCTCGAAAACAATTAAACAAGGATGGATTTGGGTGAATGATGATTAAAATCTAAACTAGGCAGGAAGGATAAATGTAATCAGCTGATTAAATGAGGAAGGTATCAGTTTTGGTGGATTCTTAAGCATCTGGGGTTCACATGTCCTGTTTTATGCGTATAAATTGCTCGACAACCTCAGTCACAGGCTGAGCCTGTGGGTGAGGCTATGACTAATGAGATGTCTTGAAGGGGCTCCCAACCTAAAGTACTATCAACGGCTTTCGATCTTATCAATAGTTCCCTAAGCTTCCATCTACCCCCTGTAACTAGAGTAGTCGTCTACTTAAGGGTGAAGTTTAATGTTGGTGCTAATACCCACATTCTCTCCCTATCTTCTTTCAAATGGCTAAGGAGCGAAGGCTGGCTATTGTTGGTCTAGCATTCCTGACTTCTCCTTTCGGTCCTTCACCAGGCTGCTACTAAATTAAGAAGATTCTACCCAATAGTCAATTAACAATCAAATTAGGGATTGTGTTATCTTCTTGACTATGTTGTCACAGACTGATGCTGTGTTGCGTACAGGCCGAGGCTGTTGATAGCAAAAGAGTCAATTAATAAAATCGGTTCTTGCAGGCGCTCTCAACCTATACTGCACCCATTTGCTTTCGCTCACAGGTGCCTCCCATGGTTCTCATATTCCTAATGCTCTCGCATCGGTCAAACACAGGGGATTAAGATTGGTATTGAGGCTAGTTCCTCAATTAGTTTCTAACTCAAATCAAAAGCTAAAAACTAAAGGCTGGTTGATGTTGTTCCAGTGGCTAAGGTTTCTCCTTTCGGTCCTTCACCTAGCCACCTGTAATCATGCATGGGTTTGATCAAGACTCAGACATGGTGCAGGTTTGCAACAACCAATACAAGAAAGAACGGTTAAGAACATAATGCGAGCAATCTATTGCATTAAAATCAAAGACATGTTCACCCCTTCAACCTAAGAAGGGGTTGTTTAGTTCATAATCGAAATTAAAAAATAGATGGAAGTATGGAATGGCATAGTTTTTTGAACAATCTGGAGGCTAGGGACAACACGATTACTGCCCAGAAAGGCTACAGAATCGTGTTTCCCTTGAACCTTTGGTGTTTTTGGGTCCCCCCCTCTGTTCCAGCAATTCTGCCAATTTTTAGGAGTGTCTTTGTCGATGAGATCCCCCTTGGTGTCTTCTCCCTTCCTCTTTTTATAGGTGCAGCTCCTCAGTCTGTTTCCTCCCAACTTGCTGGAAAGTATGGGTGTTTGGGCAAGTTGGCTCGTCAGTCTTCCAGCGTGTGTGTCAGGATAGGCGTGATGGGCAGCAAGTTGATTGGTGGATTGTAAGTTCCAAGGTGCCCTTTGAAGAGGATAATTGTTCTTTAAGGTGGATTCCCTCTGAGTGGCATATGCCTATTCCTTTTTCCTTGGAAAGTGCTCTGGGAACGTCAGGAGAATGTTTGTTTAAGGTAGTGGAGCAGGTGGTGCAAGTGGTGAAATTTTATATTCCTTCTGCAATTTCTGGGTTTTGCAGGACGCACAGGCTGATGCTGTGCCTAGGCCTGTTGTAGTTCTTCTTCAACTTTCCCTTCAATTGATCCCTGCTTCTTCTGCCGATGATGAGGTGTCATGAGGATTTCTTGGATTAAAGTGAGGGCAATGAGCCTTAGTGGAAATCTTGTGATTTGAAGGTGGTTTGAGGCCTCAATTGAATTCTCGATGAACAACAGCCACAGGGACAGGCTCACAGGTTCCGCCAGAGGCTCATGCTGTGGCTGATGCTATATCTTCACATTCTTTAATGAAATCCTCTTGAATTGATCGAAATGCACCTGAAATCACTAATCATACAGTAAGGGATGGACATTGGAGGAATATGGTGGAATATTGCATAGGAGGCATATAATCATAATGAATTTAAAACAATTTGTGTCCAAAATTATGCCCTAAACTATGCATATTTCACATGCATCAAGAAAATTTCATACTTCAATTCACATCAAAATTTCCGCATTAAACTAGACAAGATTTGTGTATGAGCAGAAACTAAAATCTGGGTAAACTATACAAATTCGGCGAAAAATGAAGGCAACAAGCACACAATCAAGAACATTAAGATTTAGAGTGGTTTTCCCTAAATCATATAGGTACATCCACTGCTGAATGCTCTCCCTTGAGATTTGCCAAATTCACTATATGATTTCTTCCAAGTAAAACCCAACTTTTACAACCTAGTTTTTTCAAAGGATCAAGTTAAAACCTTTACAAGAGTTTTTCTAAGACTCACTCTCTAACCTAGGCTTTTATAAAGGCTGAATCCAAAACTATATCCAAAATCTTTTACTAAAGCTCAAGCTTCAAACCTATCCTCCTTAAGCTAAATATACCCAATCTTACTTAAGGAATAATTTTCCAACAACCCAAAGAATGACTCACTCTTTGTGAATACAATTAAGCCCAAAGATATTTCAAAGGTTAATACCTTTACTAAGAAAGAAAGAATAAAACTCTCACAAGATAAGTATTTAATAACACAAGCTCGAAGAGATATAAATAAACTCTCTAATAGGCTTTCTTGGCTTGTATACTTGGAGAGAGAATGCTTTTATCCTTAGCTTGGCCCTCTTGATTTTATTACAACGGCTACTTTTGGAGAAAAGCCAAAATAGAATTTTTTCTGGTACACATTTGGTGCGAGTTCATATACAAAATTTATGCTGCAACTCTCTTATTCACCGTGGCTCTCCTTTTCCTTTTCTTATAATTGATAACAACTATATACAAATAGTATATCAACTTAAAAATACAAACAATGTATATGTGAAGGGAAGAAGAGGAAGAGATAACAAAATAAGAAAAATGATATCAATTTCAAAAATTGAGCATGCCTCATAAAAAAAACTAGTAATATTATTTTTTCTATCCAAAAATTAATTAAAATTATGAACTAAACCATAAATAAGATGAATAGTCATATTTATCATAATTCAAATTAATTATATCCTAATATGCTAGAATGCTCCCCCTACTATATTGAATTGATACGAATGGTGCCTCTATGCTAATTATGATTAATAACGTCCTCATACTCTTCTAAAATGATAAATTTTGTCCCTCGCCCGTTTAATTCGTGATTAGATGACATGGCAATTATTAAGCCCTTGTGTGGGCTCCACATGTCAAAAAAAATTTATATTAATTTCCTGACTGACATATGGGGCCTGCATTTGCCACGTCAGCTAATAGCGGATTAAACTAAGCATGGGGACCAAATTTATTATTTAAGAAATATAAGGACGTAATTAATCGTAATTAGTATAGAAGGACTATTTGTATCAATTTAATATGGTGGAGGACCAATCATATATATAACCCATTCATAAATAATGGGGTGCTCCACCGAAAACAAAAATTCAACGCAAAAAATTTTGTCTTCAACACAACACAAATAAATCAAATGCACCACTAGCCTCTGACGGAAATTTTGGCAATGAACTTCCTTCAAAAGCATAAAATCCATTAAATAACATCCCACTACCACTTAAGATAAATTTGTCTTTTATATCTTTCAAATAAAAAGTTGCACCTGTTTATGTATGTGATGCAAAGGAGACGGACGAGCCAACTTTTAACCTCTCTTTTTTCTTTTGTTGGTTTGGCACTTCTGCAACAAAACTTGATACGCTTGAGCTACCACCCTTCTTCACACCAGTGGCTGTAATGCAAGATTGCTCTTACGATTTTGATGATTTATTTTCTGGTAAAATTACACATACAAAACACTAAGCTTTTACTCTTTTTATAATGCATCATAAAACCTACTTTTTTTATATATATATTACTACTCCTAGCACAATTCAAATTTATAATAAATAGAAAATAAGTTTAATTTAATATTCCAACACGAAATATGAATGTTTGGCTTTGAACCATGGAAGTCTGACAATGACAAGCAAGGACGGATATAGGGAGAGCAAGGGGGCCAAACCCGCCCTAAAATAAGTTTTTATCTAAATATGGAAATAATCTATTATATATATATTTAAAGTTGTATCCCTCACCAGATTTTGACACATAGGATATTTGGAGTCTTGCTTTATTGCCATGTGGAGGCTTTGGGCTCTTCCTTTATTGTCATCTGGAGGATTGTAGGTGTAGTTTGATTGACCATAATAACAAACATAGTTATCCTAGAGTAACCTGATCTATTATATTCTTTTAAAAAGAATTTCAATCACACTCAAATTGTTCAAATGAAAATTCACACGCAAGATTGGTACTGATAACCTATCTTAATTATACTCTTTTAAAAAGAATTTCAGACACACCCAAATTGTTCAAAAGAAAATTCACACGCAGTTATTGGTATTATATATATTTTTTTCCTGATAACCAGAGTTTCTAATCAATAAAAATAAGGATAAAACTCTTTTTTATTTAAATTGATGATTCTATTCTTAATTATATTCTTTTAAAATGAATTCCAATCACACCCAAATTGGTCAAAAGAAAATTCACACGCAAAGATTGTTATATATATATTATGTGATTTATTCTATTATTGTTATCTGATAAGAATTATATTATACTCAACTAACCTTTAATCATTTTTGTTTTTTTTAATGTGCATCTCTTAAAAAATTCCATCATCTCTCTATAAATACAGATACAGTGTTTATTTGTGTATGTGAAATAATATTCTCTTTTTATGATACAGTTTCTCTATCATTCATTCATTTCCTTTTACTTCTTCTTTATTTTTTTTGCACTACACAAGGTCTAGATATAGTCTCTGTCTGTGTGTGATACAGTTTGTCTACAATCCACTCATTCTCTCTAATTCCTTTTTTATTTTGTTTTTATTTGTATAAGTATGTGTGTGATACAGTTTGTCTATAATTCACTCATTCTCTCTAATTCCTTCTTTATTTTGTTTTTATTTGTATAAGTATGAATGTTGATATAATATTAAAGTTATTTTGTCTCTCATAATTAAGCATCCTATTTGTTTTTATACTTTTTATTTTCTCAATTTATTTTAATTATTTTTATATTTTTTGTTTGTGCAGGAAAATATATATTAAAGCTTTGGATGAATTGACTCCTGACAATGATTTATGGAAAAATAAGTTAGAATTTCGAGATTGTAGGAATCCTTGAATACAAAATTATAGAACCTCTATTTTTTGCTTGCCCATATTCCTCTGTTATATGGAGTCGTTTGCTTTCCCTATGTCATGTTACTAAGGCTGTTGGTGACTGGAACTGTGAATTCTCTTGGGCAAAAATTCACCTGCAGAAAAAAAAAGTATTCATCCTATGATCCTCCGTGTGGCATGGGCTTCTTGCATTTACAATATTTGGAGGGAGAGAAATAGGAGGCACTTCACAGGCTGCTTTCGCTCTACTGATAGTATTGCAGCTGACATATGCGCTGACATGAAGCTTTCGCTCTGCTGATAGTATTGCAGCTGACATATGCGCTGACATGAAGCTGCGTTTTCATGGTTTAACTCATTTGAAAAATAGGTCTTTATCACGTGAGATGGTTGCTCTTTGTGATTTCTGGGGCATACGTTTTACAATATAGAATTTTCTATTGATTTGTAAAGTTTTTTACAATCTGTATTGTCTTCTGATTGTAAAGTTGTTAGGACTTTTCCTAACTCAGTTTGCATGAAACGCCCCGACCCGTATTTACCGTACACAGTAAACACGTGCCGGAACTGTAACAACCCAACCCAACAAAACCCAGCATACAGTGTACACAACAATAACTCGGGCCCAACGGCCCAAAATAATAAACATCATAAATAACAAAAGCGGCCCAATGGCCCAATAATAGCAAAAACATTGCACAGCGGAAGACTTATAAAACTCACATAAACACTGTATGCATAGATGCAAACTATGGATCCGAGCCCTGTCCAAGGGATAACGCCGCGGCCTGTCTGGAATGCACCAAACCTGTACCAAAAATAACTCATCCTACGGGATGAAAGCCCGCAGGTGAGGGGTGAGTCCGAAGTGCTCACCGACGAAGGAAAGACAATCAATATGCACACTAAAATTACTCAAGTCAAAAACACAGGCTAAACAGCCCAACCAAAAGACTCGACCCAAAATCGGTCCAAGACCGAAAAGACTCAAATAAAATCTAATTTCCAATTTTATCTTTCCGGGCCCCGTCACGGATAGGCTAGAGGTCAAACCTGGTTATCAACACATTCCGGGTGCCAGACCAAATCCAGAGAACCCAGGGATCGACATCCCAAAAATACGAACCCAGGGATAGACATCCCAAAAATATATCACGGGATAGACATCCCAAGCATAGACATGCTTATCAAGTAACCCAGGTCAAGGCCACCACGAAACAGTCTCTAACCATCGAGTCGTACCACTACTTATCACGTGACAATTATATTATCGTTATCGAAGTCAAATCGTAAGGATCGACATCCCTAACCAAAGTACCGGGATAGACATCCCATCCAAAATAGCAAGGATCGACATCCTTGTCACAATTCATTAATTAATCCATTTTACTTTGAACCAAAAGACACAGAAAATCAACACGGGGATAAACATCCCAGAAACCAAACAAGACACCCGGATAAACATCCCGAACCCAAACACAGCAAAAGCAACAATCGATAATGCACAATCATCAAAACATAATAACCGAGTAATATAGGCACATATTGAAGGAAATCCATCCTCACCTTGGCCGATTACTCAACTTCGGAAACTATGACCGGTCCGACGCCGGCTCCTCGGGAAACTGCCCGATATCCAAACCTATACCACAAAACCATATATTCACATAAATGCACATAATCGGTATACTATGATGCCCAAACTGCGAAATACACCCATCCCGGTTACACATCTTTTATTATTATCATTTACCGAAAATATTTTACCGTACGTATTTCCGAATATAATTTCGGTACCATACTTTAATTAAAACTCTTTCAGAATATTTCCGTAACATAATTATAACTTGCCTTCCAAAATAATAGCAATGTAATTTTCCTAGAAATTATATCATTTATATGTATTTTCCAAAATAAGTTCATAAAATTATTTACTATAATATTATTTTCTAAAAGAAAATAATTATACATGTATATGTATTTTCCAAAACAATTTTCATAAAATATATTACTTGCCGATATTAATCATCCAAATATTATTATATTATAAGACAATTCTTCCAGTAAACATAATTATATGAATTTATTTTCCCGGAAATAAATACAAATTTACGTATATACATATATATTTCCAAAGGTAATAATTAGATATATTCTCAAAACTATTACTTTTGTATACCATAAATACATATTTACAAAAAGGTACCAGTTACCATAATTTTACAGAAAATTAATAATGTATTTATAATTTTCAGAAATTATATATACAATATTGATTTTTTTCCGAATTATATATATAATAATATTTTTCAAAACAAAACATAATTATCAAGGTATATATATATACATACATTTTTCCTAAAACCATAAATCATACTGTATATATTTTTCTCAATGTGAATATATTTTTTTTGAAAATTAAATACCAGAATTATTATATATTCAGATTTATATATATATATTTAAAAAAAATAAAACAAACCCAGCCAGCAACCCAGCACCCATGGGACGCGACCCGGCCGTGACCCGCCCAGAAGAATCGGGTTGCTCACCTGCAGCGGCGAACGGCGGCAGCACAGGCGCGAGGAAGAGCAGCGCGAGGTCGGTGAGGCTGCGGCGAGCTCGAGGGCGGTGGAAGGGCGGCTAGACGCGTCGCGACGGCGTAGAAGGAGGCGGAGGAAGAGGATCCGTCGGTTTCGCAGCGGGTCAACGGCTCTTCTGTGCGCGTCCGGCGGCGGATGGCGACGGGGGAGGCGGGGTTCAGTCGGCGACGGCGTGGCGAGTGCCATGGTGGCAGCGGTGGCGTGCACGGCGGCGCAATGCAGCTTCGCATGAACAGTAACCGGAAGACTTGGGGGTGACGATGAACAGTGCTATACCGGGTTTCTTTTTTTTCCATTTTTTTCTTCTTTTTCCTATTTTCTTCTTTTCTTTCTTCTATTTTTCTTTCAATTTCTTCTTCTTTTGTTTTTTTTTTTCTTCTTCCTTTTTTTTTTCTCTCTTTTTTTTTTCCTTCCTCTCTTTTTTTCTTTTTCTCTCTTTTCCTTTTTCTCTCTTTTTCTCTCTTTTTTTTTTTCTTCTCTTCTTCCTCTCTTCTTCCTTTCCTCTCCTTCTTCTGCTTTCTTCCTTAAATAAACGGTGGATTACTGTTAATCATGTGATTAACAATAATGCAGGCGGGTCCGATCCGGACCAAAAAATAACTGATACCCCCTTAATTATTTTCCGGTGTGATTTTCCGAGAAATTCCGAAACCCGAAAAATACCAACTTAGTTCCGAAAAATCCACAGAAAAATCACGAGCGCGGAAAAACCTTCGGTTTCGAAAAACGACTCCCGATTTACCTTGAATTAATTACCCAAGATTAATTCAACAGTAAATCACGGTAAAAAGACTTCTACAGTCCCGGTAAAAATCAAAAATTTTACCCGGGCTGTTACATTGCAATACAACAATTGATTTGATTCTCAAAAAAAAAAATTATAGAACCTCCTTATTAGCATGGATATGAGTTTAATTGATCCAAAGGTATGTTTTAATTTTTCATGTCTTTTAATTTGTTAATTTTTTATTTCATAAATTAATTGTTTTTTATATTATTAAATATATAATATTTTTTTGTGGTCTCTTTTATGTTTTATATATTTTTTAACTTTTTTCCTGTTATTTTTTAATTTTTATTTTAGCACTCAATTATGCTTGTTTAAATTATAAAATTATTTTGTTATTAAATATTTTCTATCTATTTTTTTGATTTATATTCTATTTTTTGTATTAAAATTTCTATTCACAATAATAGATTTTTCTATTTATTTTTATGATTTCTATTTTAAAAATAACTCATTTTATGTTTTTTATTTTTTTATTTATTAATAATTAATTTTTATAATTTTTTATTATGTGTTTAATATGTTTTTTTGTTTTAGAGGTCAATTATGTAGGCCCAAGCATGGATCAATAAATGATGTAGGTATAAATTTATAAAATTAATTATTATTTATATTATTATTGAGTATTTTACTTCATTTTTTTATAATTTTTTTCTATTTTCTATTTTAATGTTCTTTCTTCGTAATAATAGTTTTTTTTCTTGATTTTTATTTTTAGAAATTACCATCTTATTTTTTTATGTTTTGTTTATTATTAATTAATTATTGGAATTTTTCTTTTATTGTTTAATATATTTTTTTTCTTTTGGGACTCACTGATGTATTTTTAAATATAAAAAAATTAAGTATTATTTATATGATTATTAAACATTTTATTTTATTTATTTTAATGATTTATATTCTATTTTCTAATTTAATATTTTTTGCATAATAATATTTTATTTATTTATTTTCCATATTTTTATTTCTTTAAAATTAGTTTTTTAAGTTTTTTTACTTTTTGTTATCCTTCTTTATTGCTTTTTATTTTTACTTCTATTATTTAATATTTTTTGTTGTTTTTTTGGCTCAATGATCCATGTTTAACTTTGCAAAATTAATTATTTTTTATATTATTATTTATTAGGTTAGAATTTATTTTTTTGTTCTATATTATATTTTTTTGTTTTAATTTTTTGTAATAATATTTTTAATTCATTTACTGATTTATATTTTAAAAATTACTCACTTATATTTTTTTTGGTTATTATTAATTAATTCTTTTAACTTTTTCTTTGGTTGTTTAATATATTTTTTATTTTAAGGGCCAATAACGCATGTTTAAATTTAAAAATTAGTTATTATTTATATTATTATTAAATAGTTTGTTTTATTTATTTTTTTTATTTGTATTCTAATTTATATTTTAATAATTTTTTATTTATTTTCCAGATCTATGTGAAAAAATGAAAAAAATTGATAAAAATGTACAAGTTTTTTTAATATTACATAATAAATGCCTAGAAATAATAGTTAAAATGTTTATTTTTTTCAAAAAATTGATTAATAAGCAAGCCCGTAGAACCCACGGGAAGTGAGCTAGTATTTCATAATTCACATGGTAGTTTTGTGGTTGGCGTGTTGGCTTATTTGTAGTTGGACGTGAGATCGAGCTTTGATAGTCTTGTAAGTTTTAGGAATATATGTCAGCAACAACACAGTTGAGCTATCAATGATAAGGATTAAACTCTATATATGGACCATAACATGAAACAATTAAAAGAACATCCACAGCCGCCGGAAATATGTTTGTCTCTTGCTTCTGGTGTGAATTGTAATGCCGCGTCTTGTTCCGCAATTTAATAGGAACAATTGACTTAAGAATTCAGAAACAAACTGATCAAACCCTACTCGATTTAAGTTGCATTTTTTTTTTCTGAAGACCATAAGTTTTCCAATTTGCAGTGGTTAAATTATTGAAGTTCATGTGCAATACAGGAACAGAACCTTCCTCTACCCATATTATGTATGCAAAATTCAACGCCAATCCAAAACAAGGTGTATACGACTCGCCAATCTTGAGATATATATTATGCTTGATTAAGTGAATAATTAGTTGAACCAATAATTAGTACAACCGATAATAATACATTTGAAAATTTTGAACAGCGACTTCGAGCTGTAGGGCCTCAGGCGTGAGGCAAAATTGCCGAAGAGTCAAAGAAAGTGGCGAAGTGGAGAGAGTAATGCTAGGGAGAGGAGAGCAGTGCTTTAATTTCTCGAGCGCACTTAATTAGCGAATTGCAGGGCCTTCCCGTGGGCTATATATACTGATAAAACCCGCCTCAGATAGACACAATCCACAGCTCAAGAGCTAATTACATACAAAGCAAAAAAAGATTTTATAGCCGCCATGAACTGCAGCTCAAGTTTCATTCTTCTCCTACTATCCTTGCTCTTCTTACAATTTTCCTCTGGTAATGTTTCTATACTTAGTTTTAGTATCAAAATATCGTTGCATTAATTGGTATCTTGTCATTGTAAATGGTCCTATATACTAGAGTATAAGCCCACCCTCCGGTTGTTCACTTTATACCTGATATGGGGTAGACTATATATAGTTTATTACGAGACTTGTACAAAAATAACGAAGCTATATATATGATAGCCCGGTTAACTCGTCCAGCAGTTATGAACTTAGGTTCAAAAAACCAAGCAGAATATAGAACATGCTCAAAAGCATTTTCCACGATGCAATTTCAGTCCAGTTTGATCCTTAATTGTTATACCAGACTAAAACCTACGTCCTTAACCTGACTCTCTGGATCAGGTAACAGCCAACTCCAGCTAAATTACTATGCCCAAAGTTGTCCGAGAGCTGAAGAGATCATCAAAGAACAAGTCATCAAGCTGTACTATAAGCATGGAAACACAGCAGTTTCCTGGGTCAGAAATCTCTTTCACGATTGCATTGTTAAGGTAAATCTTATTACATACACACAAACTATATATAATGGTAAGCCAACCTGGGCTGGGTAGCTTTTTAACGACCCACTACTAATTTTAGGTTGTTTATTTTGCCTAGTCATGCGATGCGTCGCTCCTACTGGAAAAAGTGGCAGGAATTGAGTCAGAGCAAGCATCACAGAAAAGCTTTGGGATGAGAAATTTCAAGTACGTCAGCACAATAAAAGCTGCTCTTGAGCAGGAATGCCCAGGGACTGTCTCTTGTGCTGATGTTGTGGCTCTTTCGGCTAGAGATGGAATTGTGATGGTACACATATATATATGTCATCAAACCATATCCTCTGATCGATGATCATTACATGATATGTATATATATATAATAATTGACCACATAGTTTCGCTTAATTATCAAAATTAAATAACTTTGCGGGTCATGATCAATAAATGTTACAGTTGGGAGGACCGAGGATTGAAATGAAAACAGGAAGAAAGGATAGCAAGCAAAGCTGGGCAGCAGAGGTTGACCAATCCATCCCAAATCATAATGACAGCATATCATCTGTGCTTTCCAGATTTCAATCAATTGGCATTGATGCTGAAGGAACAGTCGCTCTTTTAGGTACCATATATATCACATTGAACTTCCAAATTTATAATACATATGAATATGATGATGATGATGATGATGATGATAGATAGGGAAATATTATCCTATTCCTATGTAATTGACAGGTTCACCTCACGATCGACCAAGTTGCGTATTGAAACAAAGACAATACGACACAAAAAGTATACCCAGCTAGATCAGCAGCTAACAGATGACCATTTTTTCCCCAAATAGATGACCATGCAAAATTTGTCTACCCATGTTTCACCAATTAGAAAAAAAAAAAAAAAAAAACGAGGGCCTGCTAAACCGGCCAAGCAGTACTCTAGACCATATTAATATCCTTACTCCACACTCCAAATGGTATAACAATTCACAAACATCGAAACTTTGACAGTTTTGACAAGAGAATGCTAAGTCCTACTATTGCTCTAATAATGGCGGTTGGTATTTTATATATTTCTTGTGCATATATATATATATGCACGCACTTATCGTTCAGGATGTCAAATTTGTTACATGCTGTTTTTGGTGGTTTTAATTTTTACCAGGAGGACACTCGGTTGGTAGAGTTCACTGTGTGAATCTAGTGGACAGACTCTACCCCACAGTTGACCCTACCATGGACCCCGTTTACGCTAACTACATCAAAGGTCGATGCCCTACCCCGAACCCTGATCCAAAAGCAGTTCTATACGCAAGAAATGATCGGGAAACGCCCATGATCCTCGATAACTTTTACTACAAGAATTTGTTGAAAAACAAGGGACTGCTAGTTGTAGACCAGCAATTGGCATCTCATCCAATCACGGCTCCTTATGTCCAAAAGATGGCTGCTGATAAAGATTATTTCCGCCAAAAATTTTCAAGGGCTGTGCTCTTGTTGTCAGAGAACAATCCACTCACAGGTGACCAAGGAGAGATAAGGAAAGATTGCCGCTATGTTAATGCCCATTAGCAAATGCATCTCTCTGCGTGATAATCCCAATATGTTTTCATTTGTACTTGTGAATGTGATATTGCTAGCCCGCAAATGGGTCCACCTTGGTAAAGCCTCAAACAAAGGTGTTAACTCTGGTGTTTATGTGTGTATTGTCCAATAAGAATGTCATTGTTATATAATTTATATTTCTTCTCCATTTCCTTTTTTTTCTTTTTCTTCTTTTTTAATTTGAATTGGGATGAATTGTAAATTTGTAATGAAGCGGCCAAGCCACAGAAAGTTTGCAAGAAGTGTTTTTGTGGACAAAAGCCTATAGTAGAGACTGGTCCTTTTTCAAGGTTTCAGACTTGAAAGCCTGTGATTCCTTAACGACAGTTGACAGTTCAATAGCGGTTTATGGCCCCTTAATATTTTATTGGTAATTTGATGTTTATGCATTTAATATTTTTCATATTTTTATCATTGGTTCCATTTCATTCTCTCTATCATCCCAAACAAATGGGGGAATACACGACTCTATTCTCCTCTCTTTCATTCTTTTTGTTCTCTTTCTTCTCATTTTATGACAGAGAGGTAGATGCTATTCTAACAATTATTAGATTTTATGAACAAGCTTCTGGTCAACGGATAAATTGTGATAAATCCGAGTTCATTATTAGCCAAAATATTACTAAAGATGCCAATATTCATATCCAGCCTAAGATGGGGTTTAAAGCTGTGGACCGATTTCAGAAGTATCTTGGTTTGCCTACGATGATTGGAAGATCTAAGAAAGCTATATTTTCCTCTGTCTATGATCGAGTTCACCAGAAGCTTAGCGGATGGAAGGAACACATTTTATCTCGGGCAAGCAAGGAGGTTTTTAATTAAATCAGTGGCTCAAAGTATTCCTAATTACTTTATGAGCTGCTTTCTACGGCTTGCTTGTATTGGTGAAAAATTGGAAGGTGCTATAAGGAGGTTTTGGTGGAGCAATGATTCTCAAAGGAGGGGGATCCATTGGGTCTCATGGGAGAAGCTTTGCCTAGCTAAACAATATGGGGGTCTCGGGTTTCGGCATTTTGGTGCTTTTAATCAGGCGATGTTGGCTAAGCAGGCTTGGAGAATAATGGAAAATCCTACTTCTTTGGTGGCCCATATTTTCCAAGAAAGATATTTCCCACGTACACGTATTTTTGCATTCTTCTTTGGGCTTTCAACCAAGTTATGTTTGGCGTAGTATTCTACATGAATGTGAGTTATTGCGATCTGGAGGTGGATGGGTAGTTGGTGATGGGCGAACAGTCAGCATTATGGGAGATAAGTGGCTGCAGGGTGAGACTATTACTTTTATATCTCCTACCACTAATAATTTCCATCCAACTAATGCCGTTCACCTTCTTATAGAGCCTCTTTCTGGTCAGTGGAATCAGGATTATATATGCTCTCAGTTTTCCCCAATGGATTCAGCTTCCATTCTTAATATTCGTCTTGGTCTGACTCCCTGCCTAGACTTCTTCACGTGTCCATACTATACGGTTAAAAGTGGTTATCACCATTCTATTTCCAACCGTATCCCAAATGGTAATCTTTGTGGGATGTGGAAGTATCTGTGGTCCATGTTGTTAGTGTAATATGCCCAAAAGCTAATCATTGGATGATTGTATATAGTCATGTATATACATAATAAATATGTTTATGTGATAAAACGCTTGCACATATTTATAACCCTAGAATATTTTATATTCTTAAAATGTCCCTAGTCGATTATTATTACGGATGGGTTGTAATAATAAATTAAGACTAGCGTATGTTGAGAATTATATGAGATATGAATTCTACATACGAGTACAAGTTAGAGAACTTGTGGTCTGGACTGACCCGACTTAAGAACACTACATGGAACGTTATATGATTGTCATTAGTGGTTCTTATATGTATTGTCCTTAGACCTGAGATCATCAAGGTTCCCAACATGTGAGTCATATACTTTGATATTACTCTTGGCTATTCGTAACTGAGTAGACCTCAGTGTAATCATTGGCTATATGATATAATGTGAAGCGCCCCGACCCGTATTCACCGTACAGGGTAAACACGTGCCAGAACTGTTCTTACTACAGTAGCAGACAGTACATAAATAATAAGATACAGTACACGCAATCCACAAATACTATATTCGTCACCCGTTCTCGGGGACCATTATTCAAGCCATTACACTCTGATTTAATCCACAACAGATTTAATACAACAACAACAGCAAAAAACACACTAGAAAGATAAGCAGCGGAAGACTAGAATGCAGATGCAGCGGTGTATGGATCCGGAGTCAGGTGGAGAAGTAAGCAGCAGCCAACGAACATCGTACCTGAACTACGATCAACCAAACCTACGGGATGAAACCCCGCAGGCGAGGGGTGAGTCTGAAGCGCTCACCGACGAAGGATAAACAGAGATATATTCAACTGTAATACTTTCGAAATAAGCACAACAATCTCCACAGTAAACACAACCAATCACAACACAAGAAAACTACTATAAGCAGCTATCCAAGACCAAAAGAATGCTTAATTATTATCTTAATACCAATTTTTATCTTCCGGGCCCGTCACTGGACAAGCTAGGGTCGTACCTAGTTATTAATTAATTCCGGATGCTAGGTCTAAGAGAATCACACTACTCTTACCATACTGGAATTTGCAACCCCAAAACCGGATATTTGGTATATCCAAACCACTGGGTATTCGGTATACCCCAACCTCAGGCATCAACATGCCAACCGGATATTCGGTATATCCGAACCACTGGGTATTTGGTATACCCCAACCACAAGCATCATCATGTCAACCAAAATAAGTAACCGACCATAGCATCTCAAAATTAATTTTCAAACCATCGGGTCGTACCTCTACTTTCCAAGTGACATTTATATCATCATCTCAAATTAAGTTCCAATCCCATTACTCTATCATCATAACTCAACTTTTAATCATCACAAATTATTTCTCAAACTCAACCAGCCAACAATTTCTTTTTTCTAAATTCTCACAATCAACAGTTCAATGATTTCTCACAATATCACAAACCAGCAGCACATTTCAGCAACATCATGGCAAAGTCCACAGCAATAAATAGGAAACAGTAAACATCAACAGTTTCCATAGCAACCATATAACAGCTACTAACCGGTTCTACAGTTCAAACAAACAACAAAATCATACACAGCATTACAGGCACATATCCAAGGTTATCCATCCTCACCTTAGCCGATATCAAGTTTGGAACTGTCCAACTGACTCCAAGTCCGGCTCCTCAGGTATCAGCTCGTTATCAACTCCTATATCAAGCAAATAATATGCACATATAAGTGGTATGCAATGTCATGCTACTATTGTATTTACGAAAATTAAATACGGACTTG
>JAKUCV010004648.1:0-24482 GCA_028386065.3 Turnera subulata
AAAGGCATCATCATCAATCATACGTGCAAGTATTCTTCTTGAACTTAATGGGTTTGGAGTTACTAGAATCGAGGACAACGGGACAGGAGATATGCTTTCGATACTTCGTCTTCACCAACTTCCCCACCACATTCCCTTGAGACTGGATTTCAAATTTCAATGTTGATGGGACTACAACTCCAGTTTGTGAAAATACTAAATTTGATCCTGCTCCATATAGGGGAACCTTGTTGCCTTCCACAGTTACTGATACAGTTCTATGACTCTTTCTGGGTTGATAGTATTTCTTCAACTGTAGCATTTTGTGGAATGAATCAGTGCTACGTAAGATTTATCAAATGAAGCAGGGCTATTTATGATATGCAAATAGTACATGGCAGGAATATTGCATAAATGAAGCAGACAATATGTGGAGTACTAAAATGATGGAGACTGAAAACAGTGAGACTAACTAACAGTAGACTTTGCCTCTTTGCATTGAAGATCTTATCAGAGACAGTGCAATCAAGCATCGTTTAACGAATTTGGATTAAAAGAATGTACAAAGATGGCTAAAGAAACAACATTTACCTGACCAGTTGCGATGGCAATCTCCGAGTATATGAGTTTGATCGGTGTAGAGCTAACATGAATGCCAACTGTGGCAGGGTTGTATATACTCATCCTCAATGATCCATTCACTGTGAGCATCTTTGTTGGAACTCCAGAGAAGTCTGTACCTTTCCCAATATGTAAGTTGCTAACTGTTAAGCTCTGCACATTTCACATTTTGTAGCAGAAACGAATTTCGCCAAATGAAAATTAGCTCATGGAGTGGGTATCTTCAGTTTATTAATGAGAAACATGGCATGGCATGTTTGATCCTTTATGTTGGGTTTGCTTGGGACAATCCAAGTACAAATACTGATTCCATGCAATGGAAAACTGTGAACATACAAATTGCATGCTGCATAGATAACTTCTAGGTATCTCGCCAAGTCATGGGGCAAAGCAGATGCCTTAGCTGGTGGGAAGACGAAGAAGATGGCCAGGGAAACAAATAACGCTTTTTTTTATATGGCCACAGAGAGAGTATAGAGAGAAACTCTAAGATTTTTTCCTTTAATCAGAGTGAGGCATTGTGGCCTGCAATTAACTGGGTTTGCTAAGTATGCAGGAAAATAAACTTTACACTGCACATTTACAGGGCGATAGAGTACCAATGCGTGAGAGAAGAGAAAGATAATGGCGCATCTGCAGCGAACATATGGAATAAACTTTAAACTAGTTCCATAGAAGAATTCTTCTAAACTTAACCTTGACAGTAATCTCTGCCTCCTTCTGTTGGTCAAAACCTTGCTGATGTTGGTCATGTTCTTGTCCTTCTTGCTCATCTATTGCTGTTAACTCCTTCAACCCATCATCATCTTCACCAGTGTCAGCACCAACGACTGGATCCTCATTGGCAGTGACTAAGACAGTAAAAGTGAGTAGGAGGAATGCGAGAGCAAAAGGAATGAATCTTGAAGTGGGTTTCGCGGGAAACATGGCGGGAACTGGTTGTTATGAGGCTTTTGAGGAGATTGAAAGGAGAGGTTTTTTGTGTGGGATTTGAGGGTGATGTGTGTGTTCTATTCTTTGAGGAAATTTATGGGTTTTTGAGGGTTTTCTGTCGAAAGGCTTGACCTTGAGATCTTCATTGATTGGTGGAGGAGCAAACACGGTAACATGTACCTGTAGGCTGTAACCTGTATTTCTTTCCGTGGTCTTAAAAAAAGAACAGAAATTTATTTTAGACAGTCATGTTAAGTTTAAGGGCCCCCTTGTCTGATTCATATGAAGTTCAAAAACAGTTGTTTTAACTTTTAACAGAAGGTAGCGGTTTAATACTACTGGTCTTGGTGGTTGTCAAATACTACTGCTGTGGATCCATCATTTTCAGAGACGGACACTTTTTCTCGTTTAGACTAGAATTTCTACTAGTTAAAAAACTGGGAATTCTACCGTAATTAGGCATTTTTGGATGGTATGGTTGTTTAAACTGCAACACATTTTGCACGCCCTAAGCTTTTAACAGAATCTACTCTGCTCTCTGCCTCTGTCAATGCCTCAACAAGCAACAGCATTACTTAACCTTCTAGTTGCAATGCAATGATACGAATTTCATGTTTTCATTAGTTTAGATGTTATATACACATTGACACAGGCACTCATACAAATGTTTTATTTCGATAAATAATCATGCAAGAAGTGAACAGCACAAAACTGACAAAAAGAAAAGAAATCAAGTCGCTCTGTACTTCTTCATTGCAGCAGATTTCGCTGAAGTTCAGGATACTCAAAACTTCTCTTGTTTGTGCTGCAATGCATCTCACCCAAAAGGCATCATCATCAATCATACGTGCAAGCATTCTTCTTGAACTTAATAGGTTTGGAGTTACTAGAATCGAGGACCACGGGGCAGGAGATATGCTTTCGATGCTTCGTCCTCACCAACTTCCCCACCACATTCCCACGAGACCGGATTTCGAACTTCAATGTCAATGGGACTACAACAACACCAGTTTGTGAAAATACTAAATTTGATCCTGCTCCATATAGGGGAATCTTGTTGCCTTCCACAATTACTGATACAGTTCGGTGACTCTTCCTGGGTTGATAGTATTTCTTCAACTGTAACATTTAGTGGAATAAATCAGTGCTATTTAAGATTGATGCAATGAAGCAGGGCTTGTATGATATGCAAATGGCATACAGTAGGAACATTGTATAAGTGAAGCAGAAAATTGCTAGAGTTCTAAAATGTTAGAGACTGAAAATTCACTATGAGACTAATGGTAGGTTTTGTCTCTTAGTATTGAAAATCTTATCAGTCCTTTAACTAATTTGGATTAGAAGACTGTACAAAGATGGTTCAAGAAACAATATTTACCTGACCAGTTGCAATGGCGATCTCCGAGTATATGAGATTGATCGGTGTGGAGCTAACATGAATGCCAAATATTGTGGCAGGGTTGTACACACTAATCCTCAAAGATCCATTCACTGTGAGCATCTTTGTTGGGACTCCAGAGTAGTCTAAACCTTCCCCAATATAAAAGTTGCTAACTGTTAAGCTCTGCACATTTCACATTTTGCATTAGAAATGAATTTCAGCAAACCAAAATTAGCTCATTTTGTGGGCATCTTCAGTTAATTAATGAGAAACACGGCATGGCATGTTTGACCCTTTATGCTGGATTTGCTTTGGGACAATCCAAGTACAAATACTGATTCGACGCAATAGAAAACTGTGGACATACAAATGGCATACTTCATAAACAACTTTTAGCTTTCTCGCCAAGTCATGGAGCAAGACAGATGGCCTTAGCTGGTGGGAAGACGAGGAACATTGCCGGGAAACAAATTAAGAGAGTATAGAGAGTAGGAAAACTTTGATCAGATTGAGGCATTTTGGTTTAATTTTTGGACTGCAATGAACTGGGTTTGCTAAGTATGCAGAAAACTAAGCTTTACACAGAGCATTTACAGGGTGACAGAATATCAATGCGTGAGAACAAGAGAAAGATAATGGCTCAACTGGTGCAAAAATAGATAGTTCTCTGAGATGGAACAGTATGTAGGCTTAAATTATATAAAAGCTAGGTACAGAGAATCATACATCTGAAACCGGATGAGTAACTTCGAAAAGAGGTCAAGTATCCTTGATTAAGACAATATCATGCTAAACTAATAGAACACATCCTGTTTTTTTTTGTCAGCTAACACATCCTGTTTAGACATTTGCATTGCAGCGAAAATATGGAATAAACTTCAAAAAAATACAGGGAACAAGTCGGGCATTTGTTCAAGATGGAAACTAGCAAGATTCCAAACAGAAATGCAAAAAGATTATATTAAGACAGTTTATAGGGTTTGTGATCCATGCCTAAAGCCCACTCTTGGACTTTCAGATTTGCACAATCCATTGATTTACCCCTTCATAGTATTAGAGCGTCACACAAGAATTGCATAGGAAGCAATGAACATGCAAAATGCACAGTCAAAGTGAAGAATAAACTAGTAGTTCCATAGAAGACTTCTTTTACTTTTTCTTTGCTGATTTTATTTATCCAACTTTACTTTATCTTTCAAATGGCTTGTAATCAATTTTACTTTCTCTTTTTCCGTGTAACCCCTTTATGCCCAGACCTCGAAAACGGATAATTAAGAAGCACACCTATGCATCATCTAATTATAATTACAACAGAGATTCGGTTCATCTCATTAATTGCCACGGTATCCAACTAACCGACATTCACCTCCAATATTCCCCACACATCACAGGCTCCAATAATGATCACAAAACAAAAAACAGCAAAAACCCAACTGAAAATTGGTACTAATACTAATAATGCTTACCTTGACAGTAATCTCTGCCTTGAAAGGCCTGCTAGCACCCCATATAATCAAGCAGAACACTGTAAACAACACCACAAAACTACACAGAGCAATCAAGGCCTGACACCTCCTGGTGAATGCTTTGTCCTCATCATCATATTTCCCTTCTTCCATAATCACATTACACTCAGGCCAGCCTTTGTCATTCCACCCTTTCTCATTCCTCTTCCTGCTGCCTTTCCTTCCCGAAGATGACCTGAATATGCCAGAGAACCTGCTGGCCGATGAATTCCTGGAATGGCGACCAAAGGAAGGGTGTGAAGGTGACTCCATAGGGCTAGGTTGCATGGAAGACGACTTGTCCCCATCGTGAGAGTCCCTTGAAGGGCTCTGTACATAGTATACAGGTCGCTTAGGAGACCTTGAGGGTGAGGATGGTGCTAAACTTGTGATATCAGATTCAGACTTTGCAGAAAGCATTGTAGATGATGATGATCTTTGTTTTCCCTTTCTCTATAGCTTTTGGAACACTAAACAGCTCTCAGGAATCCCACAAAACTTCAAGCAGCAAACATTTGCAATCATGAGAGACAGACAGATTCCTATATTTTATCAGGAAGGAGTACTGTGTACCAGAAGACTTCAACTAGAGGAATTCAATTCAAGAATTTGGAAGAAAAACACTTGTGGGTTTTTACTGATTAACCCAACTAGTACAGAGTTTCAAGAAACAGATGACTCTTTATCAGCTCAGGAACAAGGACGACCAAGAGAGACACAGCTCAGTACTCTCTACATATGAGGGTGACACAATGGCTAAAACTCTAAACTAAAACAAGTAGTAACTAGTAAGTGAAACAAAAACCCAGGAATGACAAAGAGAGAGTAAAGGTGGATGAGTTGTTTATAGCAGAGACTGATAAAGACAGCAACTCAAAGCCATTGCATGAAACAAGTGTTTATGGAGGCTTTGCTTATCAACAACCAATGAGTAAGCTACCAACTAGGCCATGCATGCCACTTTAGGCTCGGAGTTCGGGCAAGGGAAGCTTTACCGAACCTCAGGTTCGGGAATGTGTCGGCAGTCTTAACAAAGATAATTATGCAAGCATCTTTATTTTATTTGGTTTCTTTTGGTTGACGGGTAAAAATAAAATATTTATATCATGGCAGAATTGGGTGGTCCTTATTGTGATATACTAATTGTAGTAGTATTGACTAAATACCTAACACTGCTGCATTTGTTAGCTGACGTGTGTGTCTTATTGCAATTTACAACTCATTATTGGTGCTCTGTGCTACAGTACGGAAATTATTAGATGTTTTAATATTGGGTTAGGTACAAACAAAATATAGTGGAATATGTTCATTTTTCGCCTGTTTTATTATTTGGTGGATAATAAGTTACCGATAATAAGTTAACGAAAAGGTTATATATAGTTAGTGGACTGCACAAGTTCTAGTGTTTTGAATATTTTATGTGGAAATTTCTTTTGGTAAGTTTTTATTTGCAAATTGAAACATGCACCCAAGAAATGGAAATCTATGACTACTTGGATCAATTCCTCGTTGTAAGCCTAAACCAAATTTCATTTTTCTGCTTGTTTTGTAAGCTAGATAAAGCCAGCCCAGTTAGTTTCAGCCCACTAAAAAAATGATGCGGTGACGTTCGCTCTTGGTCCAGAGCAGTTTAGTTTCAGCCCATTAAAATCTGTATTCGGACAAGAGGTAGCGAGCACATTTGTGTTGTTAAGCCAGACAAGCCCAGCCCAGTGATATTTCAGCCTACTAAGAGCGTGATGTGTACTGTTGGCTCCGTGGTCCAGCAACTGGGGCTGCACCGAAATTTGTTTGGGACTAAAAGTAACAACTATATATTTTATGATTGTTTAGAAAAAGTAAAAGATGTTATAAAATTGGAGAAGATTTTTACTATTTGATGGAATAATACAAACTTGATCAAACTTGATCAAGGTAATAATACAACTTTGGTAATAATAATATACTTTTGAAGGTAATAATACAACTTTGGTAATAATAATATACTTTTGATAATAATATGTAGAAGAGAATAATAAATTTAGATGGAGGGAGATTGGAAGAGAAATGTATGGAATGAGAAGAGAGTGAAGTTTATAGTGGGTGGTAAGTGTATGAAAGTGAAGGAATGAAGGGGTATTTATAGTTGGAAATGGGAGGATAAAAACAAATAAGTATGATTAATTTAAAAGGATAAAATCAAAGGGATTAGATAAAAGAAGATGATATTAGGATTATGAAAAATAGAATTATGGAGGATAATTAACTAAAGAGATAATTCCAAGTAGAGATCGTTTATTAGAGAAACCTAATCGATAAGAGAGAATGGATTGGGATTTAGAGAAAATGGGAGACAAAGGAAAATGTATTTTCAAGCTTAGAGATACTTACAAGATGCATAAATAAAATTCCTGGCAGTATTTTTTTGGCAAAAAAAGAAAATCCTAACCGTCAATATAATATTGCATATTAATCACAATTATGTTCTTCTGGCTATCCTACCGAGCTCATATCACATGGGCCGTTAGTGTTGTGCCTGCTGTTAGGAAGACAAAAGTTACCAAGAACTCGGAAAACATATAAAGAAAGAATCGGGTCAAGGTGTAGCTGGATCCAAGCTTAGCAGGTTTCTAGTTTTTACAGTGATAAGCGGGGTAAAAAAAGACATGAACACTTACCCAAAAAATGGAATCAATTTAGAGAAAGGTTATTTTCAAAATTGATTAGATAGTGTTCAATTTTAGATTAGTTGGTTTTGCAGATTAATAAGAAACTAAATGGATATAATCAGTTTTAGATAAAAAAATTATTCCGATGATGGTCCCCTTAAATAAGGTATTGAGTTCGAGTCTTCGCGCATGTAAAAAATCTCTATTGCGAGATTTGAGATTAGCCAGGGACAGAGTTACAAATTTGGATTGGGGACAAAACAATATAATCGGTTTTACATGGAAGGTTCATGGGAGTAGTAATTCTAATAATATCAATTTCTTTCCAATAAGTTGTAACCCAGATTAAGGAATCAAAGTTATCAAACTAACCAACTTGAAAAGAAAACAGAAAGAGAATCAATTTAACGATCACATCCCCGAGAATGGAAAAGTCACTGCCTGGATCACAGGTGTAAGCCAGTGGCCACCCCCAAGAGGGTGAACTTGACAACTAATGAACACTAAAATCCAATTAATTCTTGGGCTCTATTTGAGCCTCAACTTAGCTTTATCCACACCATCTTTATCCTCAATGACCTTGACACAAGTAGGAGAGAGAAGAAAAGAAATCGATGGAGCTTTGAGCGTTATTTTCTTTTGCAGGGTAAAATCCTGAAAAGGCCCTAAAAATGAGGAGAGACTGACATAAATGTTGGGCTATGTGCCAAAATCCCACTCGGTATTTTTCAAAAAAACTAGAAGAAAGACAAAAGATACTCGAAAAGAGGAGAGAAAGAAGAGGCGAGGGTTCTCGAGATTTTCCTTAAAAAGGCCGAAGCCATTGTGTTCTTTCGACATTGGTTGTAAGAACTTGCACTTGCAATCAGATCCCACTACAACATTTTTTTTCTCTTTTTTATTTTTTCTTCGAGGAGGGTTTAAAGATAAGAACTTTATAAACTAGACTAGGTTGTTAGCGGTGTATATATCTCTTTGGACATCTATTTTGGATAACATAGAGAGAAAGAGAGAAAAACCAAGAGCCGAGAAGATGTTGGAAGGAAAAGCTCTAGTTGAAGACACAGATATGCCAATGAAGATGCAACTTCAAGCCATGGCTTCTGCTTCTCAGGCCTTGGATCTCTATGATGTGTTCGACTGCAAATCTATTGCTGCTCATATCAAAAAGGTACGTAGTAGTACTAACATATTTCCTCTTTTTTTTTTTCTCTCTTTTATTTCTTCTTCCAGTATTACAGAGCTTAATTGGTTTGTGAAGTACCCTTTAATACATTTCAAAGAAGTGGAAATCTTTCTTTCTTTCTTTTTGGACGTGGGTTTTTAGTATAGTGTAGAAAGATTACACCTTTATGGGTTTTAGTCCAGTATCTTATCTCTGTTTGACCTGTAATAGAGGCAAACCGAGGCCTTTTGGTTCATTTTCTGTGTATCTGATATCTGTGAGGGTACTAAATGGCAGGAATTTGACACGAGATACGGAGGAGGATGGCAATGTGTGGTGGGTTCAAACTTTGGATGTTTTTTCACTCATTCTAAAGGGACCTTCATCTACTTCACACTAGAGACTCTCAATTTCCTCATCTTTAAAGGGGCTTCTTCTCCTCCATCCCTCCGTGACTGACTAAACTGGTTATGGCTACTTTCTTTTACACTAGTTGTCACGAGAAAGTTCCAGAGACACTGGAAAAAGTGAATGTGGAATGGAATGGACAGATTAGGGAAAAAAAATGAACCCCACAGATTTTCACATGGTGTTCTTTTGTATTTTTCCTCTGTCTTCTTCTCTTGTAATGCTTTGTGGGGATGGGATCACCTGCAGTTTTTTGTAAATAATAAAATACCAAGCTCTTGTTATGGTCTTTCCCCTTCTTTCTTCCCTGTTATTGTGTTTACCTGTTTTGTTTTATGGTTTGGTTGCAAGTCCAAACTGGTGAAGCCTGTGAACATGAAAGAAAATTTGAGAAACATGGGCAACCAAAGTTGAAGATCAGTTTTTGAGATTTGGTGTGATAGTTATCCAACTCCAGAACACCAAGCTGCTGCTGCCCAAATTAGTAGCGAGCGCGACAAATGTGGGGTGCTAATAATTATCTATTCCTTGTTGTTTTCCTTTGTATCTATCCTTTTATTTTTGAACAGATTCTTCTGTACCTATCAAGATTTATCGCTAGAGAAAATAAATATCTGTTAGTATTTGCCTGCCTAATTAATTATCTTTACATCTTGAGAAAACAAAATTATCTTTACACGGTCTCCCAAAAAAAAAACAAACCTTGACAGTTGCCCTACAAGGATAGTTGCAGATTCGCAATTACTCAAATATGGTTGTTGATCACAAGTTCACAGACTGAAATACTAGTATGTTGCAGTAACTGTAGTGATATTACATTAGCAGCACTGTCCCATACATGATGGGTATAGCAATTAGCTAACAACGTTGAACCTAACAAGAACACAAGGTCAAAGACTTTTTAGATACAGAATAAAGCTTGGTGGTTAAAGCTTCCTATGATGAGCAAATATTTTCGAATCCCATGTAATCCTTCCTCTCAATCTTTTTGATCATGTGGACTATGCCAACCCCACCTTGAAAAGAAATGGAAGCCTCGTCAACAATCTTTTTCATTTGAGGTTTCTATATAATATGGCGTAATCTGTAACTGCATTATATAGTTTTTTTTTTTACCAAATAATACATTACCTAGTGATATTGCACTGACAAAGATTGTGAAGGCGAGGATGAATATTATAAGGGAGGCTCTTCCTAGTATCCTTATCAGCTTTCTTATCAAGTGTTGCCCAACAAAGGCAGCAAGTGTAGCCACAGCAAAGAAGTAGAGGGCTGTGCCAAATAAAGATGGATAGTTAACGTCTTTACAAGAAAAAAATATATAAATTACTCAAAGTAAGCAACTCTGTTAGGTAAAGAAGAATTACCATAAGGAACCGGAAAACGTTTAAGAAGGTAATATTCTATGACAGACATAGATGCAGAAAACAACATGGCAAAGGTGGCTGTGGCACTGGACACCTACATGCAAAAATTACTTATGTTAGCCAGAACCATTCTCAAATCCTGCCGTAATGGGTTTCACAAATGATGGGTACAGAATCGAAAACCTGAGGAGGAACCCCCATCTCCAGAAAGAGAGGACCCAAAATGAATCCTCCTCCAAGTCCAAGCATTCCACCAACAATACCAGCCAAGACTCCAATGGAACAATAAAGAACTAGTTGGTGCACACGCCACTGAATGGTTGCTTCTCCCAGGGAAGCTATCTTTGTCTGGCCTTTATACAGGCAAACTGCTTGGTATGAAGTTAAACCCACAGCTACGGGAATCTAAGAGGAAAGGGAAAAGAAAAACATGCTATATAACTTTTCAAGAATATTAGAACATAATATGATTAATCTGTTTCCTGACAGCATTGGTGAACCTACCTGAAATATGTTCAATAGCCAATATGCCACTGAGCATGTGGTTGAATAATTCTGTGACAATGGACTAAATAGTCAGGAAGCCACAGCTTATGAATTTATGAAAGTAAATGGAAGGGTTCATTAAAGCAATGAAGATAAACCTTCCAATGAGTTTACAAAAGCATATGGAAAGGGTTCATAAAATGCAAAATAAGAATATATAAAACCTTGCCAATCTGCAATGCCAGGATGATAAACCAGACAGCAACAAGAAGTCCAAGTTCCTTCCATCGAACATTCTGCATAATAGAGACCTAAGAAGAATACCTAAATCAGCAGTGAACACCCATAATGGACAACATGGATACACAAGTTAAAGTTTCTAATTACTTCTTCTTTTCTGGAGTTTGTGGCGACACTGGTGGACCCTTCAGGAGGATTATCTTCCAGTTCTTCAATTCTGTCATCTGATACACGGAGAATTAGCTCTCTAGGAACATTGTTAGAGGTGTCTAAGATCATATATGGCACACCGACCCACCACTCAATGTCAATTGTCCAGCAACCTCCTAGAAATGCAGAATAACAAGAGAAAATGAAGGTGAAATTAAGTGGATGAGAATATATATATACGCACTAACTGATCAAGCTTTAAAGAGGAGAGAATTCCTTTGACAACCTTTTTTGATTTGGTTTCTTTTTTCCATGTCTCAACACCTTTGAAGAATGCCTTGGTGGATGTGACTGCAGCGCAGCAAGGATAACAAGAAAGTCTTCCAAAATGATAGGATATAAAGTTTGTTTATATTGAAGAAAATACCTATGAAGAGAACAATTAGCAGAATTGTTATCATCCAGTCAGCAAAGATCACATTGAGAGCAACACCAATGCTAATTCCTAGGACCAACATCGGTTGAAATAGAAGCGCCAGATCATAATCTATGATGGGTAGTTCGAGTGTAGGGTGCCTTAGCTTTAAATTGTAGTAAACTGTAGCAGCAGCTGCACCTGTGATCATGCCTTGCAAAATAAAACAATTTGAGGATATTTTAAGATGACATTAACGTCATATATAGGGAAAGCTGAGGAAATTTGGGACGAATTCAGAGATGGTTGAAGACACTTAATTCTCAAAACCTGGTAGAAAAATTCTGACTCACTTTGGCCTCATAGCCATAAGAGCAACTAACTGAGTGAAGTAAAAAGTTCACAATATATATTGCTTACATTTTGATATTGCAGTTGAAGATTTAGCATCAAACCCAATGATCAAGGTAAGCATGGGAACAAAAATGCCTCCCCCACCAACCCCTCCTACACTCCCACATGCTGCTCCAAAGAACCCAATTATACTGCCCAGAAGAATTTTCCATCCAAATTTGATATCCTGCAATCCCAGTTTGAAGAATTAAAATATATTGAAAAACATTTAGAAACTACTTCCATGTCCCTTGTGGCTCATGAAGGTTTCCAGTATTAATAGCACAGCAACTAGCAAGGTCTCCTAAACACTCACACAGAAGTTGCTCTACAATATAGTAGTATTATACAATCCCTTTTTTGGGATCAGAAGTAGTATTACACTCTAGTTAGGTGCCTATATGCAATGAAATAGATTACAGGATTTACCGGCCAAACATGTTTATAACCCACTTGACCTTTTTGACGCATTATACTCAACATTCTCATGGTATGGCTAGACTCATCCAATTCTACACTGCTATTGTAACTTGAAGCCCCTCCTTTCAAACTTGGCTCGGCATCAGCCCAAACAAATGATGCAGCTCCAACAAGAACACCCACCAGAATTGCCCCAAGTAATACTAAACCACGCCATTGTGGCGCAACCCTGCCCATCTGATTCCCTGATGCTGTTATTCTTGTCTCTGCTTAAAAGTATCAAACCCCTATCAGTTTCAGGACTTTATGTGTCCTTCTTGCTAGTATAAATCACAGCAAATGCAGAATGGCTATTGGTAGCCTAGGTATTAATTATCAGACCTATTCGCTCTCTCTTTATGGTGCCTTTTAGTTTCCTTTCTATTCCTCCTTTATGAACTGATTGGCTGCATGTAATAAAATGGCACCAAGGAAGAATGCGAGTTATCCTAAAGCTTTTAGACTATCACATTATGAATGTCCAGCAAAGGATAGAGCCTCCTTGAAGCTTTTATAACACTGTTTATTTCACTTGATGATTGGAATTTTTATTCTAAAGAAACAAGGAAAAGTACAGACAAGCAAATCTTCTCGTTCACAGTTTCCTGTAGTTGGAGAATGATTTGGGAGCCATTATCTTGTCGCTTGCAATCAACAATCAATCGTGACATACTAGTATGCCAAACATATCAGAGATTCGATTCACATTATACTTGCACAAAGTCAAATCTACATGATAACGCTATAGTTATATATCCCACATGATTTCTAAATTAAATGGTCTGTGATTAACTTCTCCAGGTAGAAGGATTGGCGGATTTGCTTTTCCAGCAAGACATGCTATTTCTGATCATCTTTAGCTTGATCAACTGCTCATGAAATTCAAATTTGAAACACAATGGATTATGCTTTGAATTTAAGGCTTGTACAGAAAAAAGTAAGCAAGCCTGACAGTTTACCTTCTCTGTGTACTAACTAATATTCTCCGGTAATTAAGATTTGCAGTATTAAATTGAGGCCTGGAAGTAACATCAAAATGTGCATTCAGTTCAGTTCTGTTAGTTCTCTTAATCCTACATGCGTAACATTGGTTTTGTAAGGGTAGGAGCTTTCTCTTTTATTATTCCTGGATAAATATGCTAACCAGTTATCCATTGAATTACAGGATTTTTCGACAAGGACACTATGGAAATATCTTGTCTGAACAAACAATATTATTACTAGATATAAAGTGGCTAGAGCTAAACTTTGGAGACATGCCAGAATAAAAAAAATTAAAATTTGATGGTATACTATCATACAAGATAGTATAGTGCTCATATCAGCAATCCAAAAAGCTGATCCCTCTACATCAGAACTAGAAGCAGCTTAGGGGAACAAGCCAAAGTAATGGCTTTAAGGCCAAATCTGCTAGGAACAGAGGCTCTCAAATCCCATACACTCCTTTCTATCGATCTTCTGGATCATGCCTGCTAGGCCAACCCCACATATCCTGCTCCAAAGAATCCAATATTCATACTCCCAACCCCAATTTTCCCAGTCTAATTTAATCTCCAGCAAACACTCGAGAACATTGGCAAATGAAAAACAAACCACATCCACATTGCTGCTGTCAATAGTCCTTGCCTTGGACCTCTAGTGTAGTGTATTTTTCCTTTCTGAGTGAGCCCATCTATGATCCATAAACGTCGATCCATGAAAGATCAATGGGTTGTCCTCTTCTGATAGCGAGTCATCCATGTTGATTTATGAGGCCCAACTGTCTAAATGGATGCCAGCTTTCAGAAAATTATCTTTATTATTCTTCATACGTTCGAGTAAAAAAAAAAAAAAAAAAGGAAAAACTAATCATTACAAGTACCCATGTGAAATGAATCCCCCCACCTACACCTCCCACACTCCCACATCCTGCTCCAAAGAATCCAATATTCATACTTCCAACCACAATTTTCCAGCCTAATTTAATCGCCTGCAAACACTCAAGAACATTACCAAATGAAAAACGGGTTTTTGGGTTTTTTAGGCCTCCATGTTTAGTGGTTTGGCCAATTTGGTACCCCGACATTTTTTTTGGCCGGGCAGGTACCCCGACTTTGCATGGGCAGGCCAAACGCGATCCCCCGGTCAGGTACCTGCTGACGTGGAGGGCTGCCCGGATTTGAGGTCTGAAAGGTGCTCCAAAATGACGTCGTCTGGGGCCAAAACGACGCCGTTTTAGCTAGTTGGATGGACACGTCAAATCCACGTGTCTTTGTGGGCTCCCGCATGTTACCAACCCGGGTTCTTTACCTAACCGAACTGAAACCCAATGGATACCGCCTACTAATCCGATTTGATTATTTATTTAATTATTTTTAATTTCTTTAATGATAATAGTAATAAATAATTAATAGTAATAAATGATAACAATATTATTATTAATAGTAAATAATGATAATCATTAATTATTATTCTTATTATTATAATAACTATAATCATAATAATTAAGACCAATATGAAATAGATAAAAAGAGATCATATCTTCACTTAATCTCCATTTATTCTTTCGTTATGAACATTTATCTTCAAAGAATTAAAAACAAGAAAAAGAAATAGATTGACAATTTGATACCCATCCCAATAGAGCACCCACAACCAAAATCCCCAAAGAGATGCGCCACCGTTCTTTCCAGTTTTGTCCATCCTTTACTTTATTTCTTTCCAGAATCCAACACAATCAAGTAATGCAACCAAATATATACTTTGGAATATAACTTAACCACGACAGCCATGAATTTGTAATTGAACAAGAGATGCTAATTTCCCACAATCATCTGGTATATGATCCATGCAATTCCAACAGAAATCCTAAACATTTGAACCCACAAATTGAGCATTTGGATCTGGGCTTCCAACAGACGTACTGCATCCACCAGCACCGCCACCATCGCCAGATCGGAAGGCCACGAGCATCTATCTCTCCCCTTGGTGTTTGCTCGTCGGAGCTTGGTGGGAACGATGGCGTGAAGCGGTGACGAGCGTGAGACGATTTGTCGGGTGAGAGGGGGAGTTTAACTGCTATTTCTTTGGTGTCTTCTTTGTGTTTGGTGGGATGATGGAGGCGTGAGTGTTGGGGCTGGATTGTTGGTGGTATTTTTTTATGGATTTGTGATTTTGGATGCTCAACACCGGGGTAGGAGGGGGTGGGGAAGTGGAGGTGAGGGATGAGAGGGAAGAATGGAAAGGTGGCTGTGTGGGTGGTTGTGGCGTGAAGAAGAAAGGAATGTGTAGTGGTGGCTAGGAGAGGAGGAAAAAGATGAGAAAAAATCAATTGAAAAAAATTAATTCATTTGGGGGTGGGTTTTCTTGGTTGGAGTCGGGTTTTGGGAGGGTTTCGTGTGGTATCCATTGGGTTTTGAGTTGTTTGGGTAAAAAACTCGGGTTGATAACATAAGGAACACACATAGACACGTGGATCTGACTTGTCCACCCAACACGCAAAAACGACGTCGTTTTGGCATAAGACGACGTCGTTTTGAAACACCTCACAAAAATCAAAACCGGGCAGCCCTCCACATCAGCAGGTACCTGACCGGGGGATCACGTTTGGCCTGCCCATGCAAAGTCGGGGTACATGACCGTTCAAAAAAAAAAGTCGGGGTACAAAATTGGCCAAACCACTAAACATGAGGGCCCAAAAAACCCAAAAACCCAATGAAAAACAAACTACATCCACATTGCTAAACCAACTGATGATTAGTAACCTAAGAGAAGGTAAACTTACAGGCCAAACATGTTTCTAACTTGATCGGCCATTGGTCTCCAGCTTGAGGGTTTATTTGTTGCAAGCTTGATTGGGCCAGATGTCACCCGTGAAGCTACTACCATCAAACTAACCAAATATGTAAACATTGACATTCTTTTCCCTGACATTTTGGGGCCAAACCCCACCTTTCTATCGCCAGAAATTATTGTCGAGAACCAAAGCTCAAAATCTCCCTTGGGAATTGCAAGCTGCATGTTCTTGTATTTCTACTTGGCAAATTTTCTTCTTTTAAGTTTTGTTATATTGGTAGGAAAAGTAATGTTGCTGCTGATTGGCTTGTAGGGTTTGCTCGTAGGTCTGCTTTGTTTGGCTCCTGTTTCTCGGGATTGCCTTCTGAATTTTGTAAGATCATTGAGAGGGACTTTGCCTCTATAAGTTAATGAGAATGATCTTTCGGCTTTCGAAAAAAAAAATTCCATTTATGTATAATGGATGAGTTGCTTCTCGTTGTGATCTAGAGGATCAGTTGGGTCCTGATATCTGAGAATCGTCTCTTTGAACAGCCCATGTGTTTTGTCTATTCCATCCATCAATGCTTTTGTTTATTACCATTATATCTACTTACCACAGATTCCCTATTTGTCCGACTGTTGCTGAGTAGTTTTGGGATATTAAACGAATCTCGTCCGAAGGTAATTTTAATGTGGCCGATTTCTCCTCTTTTACAATCAGTTTCGCTACAGCACCCGCAGCTCTAGCTAATTGTCCATCATTTCCAAGTGTGATTTCTATGTTATGTATGGGAATGCCTAGATTCCTTAACAAACTTTGAAGATTGGTTTGTCAATTGTTCCTATGTCTTTTTAATTCTTTTTTCCCACATAATGTAGATGTTCAATTTTAGATGTAAATTTAGTCTCCGGAGAACACTACTTATACTTTCTGCTCATTGATGTAGTTGCTCATATTATTGGACTCAAGTGTAAGGAAATGTATGCATTTGGGATCTTTCCGTTTGAGAAGAATAATTGTGTTGCCACCGTTCAATCAACTGATCCCTCACACTAAGCTGATGAGCTTCAAAATCATCAAAATTAAACCTGGAGCGGGTCATTCTTTTTTTTTTTTTTTGATAATAAAATGATTATGCTTAATATGCAAAAGTTGTGCTACTAGTAATTCTTCCCTCACGGCCAGAATCTCCAAAAGTTGTGGATCAGTAAAACCATCAAGGTTTTGACACTTGCAGCCACAAAACCTCCCATTACAGATCTTCAAAACATCCTCAAATTTTTATTCATGTTATATTCAATTAAACATGTTGTTTTAAGGATAATAAACAACATCTGTTTGTTTATTATAGAGGAATTATTCCATTGTAGATCCGTTATTATTTCACAATGTATTAAACTGTTAGTTTTACTCTAGATTACTGTGTCTTAAGAGTTAGTTGGATGTTAGTTTACGGATGATTACGTTTTTTTCTATGTACATTGAGCCTAGAGTTTTGAAGGAAGATTTTGATGTACTCCAGTTACTAATTCTACAGTGATTCTATGTATGACATTTTCAGCCATAAGTAACAAAAATTTTGACAGCATGTTAGTCCAGATATTGTTGTTGAATGAGAGGCACAAAAACCCATATATACTATAGTGTTGATCATGATTTGTCATTCTGACAGAAAATATTATAAAAATAGTGAATGTATTCAACCAACTTATAGAGATGATAAATGGTTTTCTACACTTTTCTATCCTTCAATATTAGTATAAACGCTGACTCATTCAGAATCCATAGGGATATAATATTATGAAGAGGAAGAGCAAGAGTGTGTGTTTTAGTATGGTGGGTGAAATGAATACTTATTGGTATACCTTTGACCTAACCAAGGAAGGAGAGGATGGTAGGATAATTGTGCCATGTCGCTGTACCTGCGGCTGTCGTTGTGCCAAAAGGTTTCGACATGACACCACCACCCAAGGCACTCCATTCCTCTCTTCAACCAAGGTTCTACCCAAAAAAGATAGAGTACCCAGGTTGGACCGTGCTTGGGAACGAACTCTACTGTCTTGGTGGCAAAGTTTGTACCAAGGAATTGGAGGAATATGTCTACTCTAAAGAACCAACTCAAATCGTCCGCGGTCTTGATTTAATAAGAGAAAGAAGCAGTGACAGCAACAACAATGGTCAATGGCAACGAAAGCTTCCTATGCTTGTTCCTAGGAGCAGACCGCAGAGCATTGTGGTTGGGGAAAAGTTATATGTTCTTGGTGGAAAATTGGATGATTATGACAACAAACCTTGGGCTAAGGTTTATGACCCTCTGGATGCTATATGGGAGGCCTTGCCTCGTCCTCCAAAAATCCCAAGGGAAGATAAGTTCTTCTCCACAGACTGGACGTGTGCCCCGTCAGCGTGTTAACGAGTATGCTCAGACTTGGAATTGGAACAAGTATGTTTATCCATTTGCCCTATTATTAAGCTGCGGGGAGGAGGTAAACAATGCACAACATATTTTGTGGTCAATTCGATTAGTTTCAAGCATAACAAACTTAGATTTTTCAATTTATTATAGACACATGTGCTCCCATTGGCTTGGTGGGAGCTCAGAAAGCCCGAATTAGGCTTCAGAGAGCGTGGAAGAGCCAAAGCATTCAAAATCCTCGGAAGAGGAGGAATGACATGCTTCGGGCCCGTCGGCTAAGTTGACAGTGTCAGACGCAAAAATATATATAAATTATATATAAAGTTGCTGAGTGAGGTGCTCACGGCATGTCAGGATGAATGCTTACATTTTCACTATTTTGACATTGCGTCACAGCCATGTTATCTTCCAATATCCATTGTAAATACTACATGTAAAATTGTATATAATTATAAATTTGGAAGAGAACATCTTTCTACTACAAAAGATATTGTCTCGATTAAGAATTCTAAATAAACTATTCCTTCTAAGGAATATAATAATTATTCTACAGTTTATCATGTAAATACTTTTTTTCCTTCCTTAATACCTCCTGAAACACCCCGACCCGTATTTACCGTACATAGTAAACACGTGCCGGAACTGTAACGACTCAACCAAACAACCCAGCATACAGTGTATATAACAGAAATTCGGGCTCAACAGCCCAAAATACAAACATCAGAAATCTGGCCCTTCGGCCCAATAACAAAACATATCACCCGTACCCGGGATCATCTATAACATCATAATCGGCCCAATGGCCCAACAATAGCAATATATAGCACAGCGGAAGACTTAATAACTCATAAAGACACTATATGCGATACTGATGCAAACTATGGATCCGAGTCCTGTCCAAGGGATAACGCTGCAGCCTATCTGGAATGCATCAAACCTGAACCACAAATAACTCAACCTACAGGATGAAAGCCCGCAGGTGAGGGGTGAGTCCGAAGTGCTCACAACCATGGATAGACGATCAATATGCAACACTATAACTACTCAAGGTCAAAAACAAGCATAACACCCAAAATAAAACAATCCAAAAGACTCGACCCAAAACTGGTCCAAGACCCAAAAAGAATTAAACAAAAAATCCAATTTCCAATTTTATCTTTCCGGGCCCCAACACGGATAAGCTAGGGTCGTACCAGGTTATCAACCTGTTCCTGGTGCCAGATTAAAAAGAACCCGGGATCAACATCCCAATATCAAACTCAGGGATCAACATCCCAATCAAACCAGCATCAACATGCCCATCACAAGTAACCCAGATCATGGCCACCACAAAACAGTCTCTAACCATCCGGTCGTACCTCTACTTACCACGTGACAATTATATCATCATCATCCAAAATCGAATCTCAGGGATCAACATCCCTAACCAAAATACCGGGATAGACATCCCAATCCAAAACCGAGGATCGACATCCTTATCACATTTTATTATTTAATCCATTAATACTTTATACCAAAAAGACACAACGATAAACACCCAAAACTCAATGCACGGGGATAAACATCCCAAAAACAAACAAGACACTAGGATAAACATCCCGAACCAAACCACAGCAAATGCAACAACCAACTGAGCAATAATCATCAAACACAAACAACCGAGTAATACAGGCACATATTGAAGGAAATCCATCCTCACCTTGGCCGATTACTCAACTCTGAAGACATCAACCGGTCCTAAGCCGGCTCCTCGGGAAACTGCCTGATATCATAACCTATACAACAAAACAATACGCTCACATAAAATGCACATAATCAGTATACTATGATGCCAATACTGCGAAATAACCCCATCCCGGTTACATATCTTTTATTATTTCCCCTTACAAAAAATATTATACCGTACGTATATCCGTATATAATTTCGGTACCATACTTTAATTAAAACTCTTTTAAAAATATTTTCATAAATTAATTATACTTTTCCCAAAATAATCACCATAATTTCCCAGAAAAATAATAACGTATTTATAATTTCCAGAAAATATATAGTATTTATCTTTTTCTAAATGTATATAATAATATTTTCCAACACAAAATATAATTACCTTTAATTTTCAAAGTACATATATATATATATATATTTCCACAACCATAATTTTCCAGAGAAAATAATATATATATAAAATTTCTAGGATTTAATTTCATGATATTTATATTTTTTTCCAAATAATAATAGTTTTCCAAAACATAACTTAATTATTTAACATGGTATATATATTTATATTTTTCTCATAATACCAGATTTAAACTAGCCATAATTTCCTCAAAGTAAATATATATTTTTTTCTCAAAATTATATATATATATATATATATATATTGTTTTTTTAAAATTAAATCGAACTGGGCCATGAATAGTGCTGGCCCAGGCCCAACACAGTGCCAAGCCCAGGCCCGTGCAGAGCCCAGCAGCACAGCCAGCCCACGCCCAAGCCCAAGCCCAAATCAAAGAAAGCCAAGCCCAAAGCTAACCCAACCCAGCAAACACGACCCGACCAGATGAAACGGGTCGAACGCGGCCTCACCTCGGGTTGCGGCGGTTGGCGTCGACGGCGAGAGCGCGAGGAAGGGAAGCGAGCACACCAACAGCAGTGGCGGACGAGGGCGACTCCATGGGCGGCGGAAACTCGGCGCGGCGACGGCAGGAGGCTGAGTAGAGCGGAGGAGAAGCGGATCCGCGGGTCTGCTTGTGGGTCAATGGCGCGTCACGGGTCATCAGGCGGCGGAAGACGACGGGGGCGACGGGGTTGAGGTCGCGTCGGCTCGGCGAGCTCGATGGTGGCGGCGGTGCGTCGAGAAGCGGCGCGGAACTCATCGCCATGAAAAGTGGCAAGGGAGGTACGGGGTGACGCACTGTTCACTTCTTTTTTTTTTCTGTATTTTCTCTTTTTTCCCCTATTTTCTTTTCTTTTCTTTTCTTTTCTTTTCTTTTCTTTTCTTTTTCTTTCATTTTCTTTTCTTTTCTCTGTTTTTTGATTGGTTTCTTCTTTTCTTTTTTTTCTTCTTCTCTGTTTTTTTTTTTCGATTTTTCCCCTTTTTTTTCCTTCTTTTTTTTTCTTTTTCTTCTTTTTTTTTCTCTCCTTCTCTTTTTTTCTTTTCCTCTCTTTTTTTTTTCTCTTCTTTCTCTTCTCTCTTTTTCTCTTCTTCCCCTTCTCCTGCTTTCTTCTTCTTTTATAAACCGTGAGAATGCTGTTACACCTGTGACGATCAATAATGCAACTTGTCTGCATTATGGAGCGAGTCCAGTCCGGACCAGAAAATAGCTGATACCCCCCTTAGTTATTTTCCGGTGTGATTTTTCCGAAGATTCTGGGACCCGAAAAAAAAATACCAACTTAGGCCCGAAAAATCCATGGAAAAATCTCGAGCTCGGGAAAACCCTCGGTTTCGAAAAACGACGCTCGATTTACCTTGAATTAATTACCCAAGATTAATTCTTTCGGTAAATCACAGTCCCGATAAAAATCCTAATTTTTACCCGGGCTGTTACACCTCCCATAAAATTTAATTTTTAGAAAAATTTTCTTAAAAAAGTACCTTTAAATTTACTATTGTTTGTTTTATCCTTTTTTAAAGCTTTTGTTTGTTTCATCCCTACATATAATATAAATACTTTCCAACTTTACACCTAATTTGCACAGAACCTGTTCTACACGATCGTATAGTTGTGTCACATAAGTACTTATTGATATACCATTTGTATCTTATATATTATTTTAAAAAATAAAATATTTTTATTTAAAAATAAAAAAGAATTAAAACTTTCTAAACACCGTCGTTAGTATTCTTTTTTCTATTTTGGCATCCAAAACCCGCCGTATATAGCAAATATGGCTGATGGTCCAAGTTATACATGTGCCTACAAATTTTATTAGTCGGTAAAATATATTGTTTTTACATGTGGATGGTTTATAAAGTTATTAATTTTGCAAGCTCATGATTAAAAATAATTTTTAGTAAAAAAATAACATGTTCCTTTGCATATCTAATTCTAATGAGAGAAAACTTAAAGGTCTATTAGTGACATATCATGTTTTTTTCTAATATCATTCCATGTTTTTTATTTTATTTGTCATTGATATTTTGTAAGTATATTTTAAAAAAAAAAAAATCAGGGACTCCGGCTTAGCCCTCTGTCCATATATATGATGGAAAGAAAATATGTTATTAAGAAGTGTGACTTAGCTCTCTACATATTTGACCACCTAATAAAAATTAGGGTCCTGTTACTTTTTTTCTAAGATGCATCCAGAATAACTAGGTTAGGGAAGAATCTTTATATCATAAATTCTTAAATTTTAAACTTAAAATTAAAATAAATAGATAAGCTTTTAAAACGAAAAAAATAAATACCATATATAAAAAATATTTATGTCATAACTAACCATTTAATTCATTATAGAATAACAGTAATATTATCACTTTTTTATCATAAAAATTATTTATGGCATACTTACTTCAACTCATATATGATATATGAATATCCCGTTTGTTAGATAATTTTTAGAATATTGGCAAAAAAAAAAGATAATTTTTGGAATGGACTTGGCAGTAATATGATCATCACCCGAAACAACGTGAGGGTCATGATCTAGTTCATTTAGATAGTAGTAGTATACTAACTATCTCGTATGATGCTATATCATCAAATTTTGATTTTGTTTATTCTAATTGAGACAAAGATGACATGTTTCCAAAGCTAAGCTCTGGCCACTTTACTGTTGGATATATTTATTATTTAATGGGCTTATATTATTAATAACAATTATATTATGGATTGTCTTATTTTAAAGGGCCACTATGTGATCTATTTTGGGCTCTAAAATATTTATTTTGGTATGGACTCTAATTATGTGTAGAAACCTAATACTAGTCAATTATGGTTTTATGGGAACCCTAGTTGAGCTAGTATATAAAGGATAACATATAGGGTTGTGGTCCCCAAGATTATTCCTGCGTTAGTTTTCTCTGCCCCATCACAGAAAAACACATAAGGCGTTGGAACCAAATCTTGGAAGCTCCAAATCCTCTCAAGTCACTATACAAAGTTGTTCATCATGGATTCAGGTACGCCTTGCTGTACCTAATTATTCTTCTTGATTGTCTATTAATTTATCAAGATATTTGTGGCATAAAGTAATTATTCTAACAAGTGGTAGCGGAGCCTGCTTGATTAAATTATTTGATGTCAAGATGAATCAATTCTTTGTCGCATGAATAATTTAGTTTCGACAAACGGGTGTTTAATTGTCGATTTTGATTTACTGGTGATCAATTGTCAAATTCGGTTTATGCACATGACTCGTGGCTTTGTTTTGGATTAATGGCATCTTGTATTGAATTTGCTGTTTTGGATAAAATCAAAACTTGTTTGGTTGCGATTTGATTACGGTGTAGTACTTTTATTGTTTAATCTTTTGTTTTGGGTTGCCAATTGATAAGGACCCAGTATCTGAATTGCTGGTGGGGTGTGGCATGCGCCACGTTTCGAATGTTAAAACTGTTGCATCTGGTGTGAATCGCATGGGGTAAAGCGATTTAGGCAACACTTTTCAATTCAGTCCCTAAAGTTTTAGTTTCTGTCAAACCAGTCCTTACGTGACAGATTCACAGTTTGATCCTTGCGTGCAGATTATTTTATAATTTGGCTGGAAGGATTAAAATTAAGGAATATTTTATTCTTTGCAAAACCTATGTTTGAAATTAAATTCAATATTTAGTATTATATTATTTTGGGATGTCGAGTATTTTAGTAGATTAGTTGAAGCAACATGTTACCAAAGTAACCTCTCTTGTGTAGATTAATTTATTTAAAATATGAGATGTGTGTATGTGTTATTTATGCGAATAGTAAATTAGCCCAAAGGAGGATTACTATTTGGCCAAATTATACATACACTTGTAGTAATAAATATGTGACGATTATCAGGTATGCCATGTGGGTGATAAGTCGGTCCAAAGAAAGGCTTATTATTTGACAGGCCTAATTGTCAATATTTGATCACTACACTGAGAGTACCACTTACAAGTTGATATTTTCTGTCCAAAGACTAAAATATCAATGTTGTGCTAGGTATCTTGATGGGGCCCACCACAT
>JAKUCV010004648.1:24723-62930 GCA_028386065.3 Turnera subulata
GGTTCCTTGAGGAACTTGAAAAGCGCTTTGCCAAGAGCATTAAGGCTGAAACAAGTTCACTATTGTCAAAACTTGTTTCAATGAAGTATAAAGGAAAAGGGCACATAAGGGAGTACATCATGGAGATGTCTAATGTTGCCTCAAAACTAAAGGCACTAAAGTTAGAGCTGTCTGAGGACTTGCTCGTGCATCTGGTTCTCATATCTCTTCCTGCACAATACAGTCATTTTAAAGTGAGCTATAACACTTCTAAGGAATCATGGACTCTTAATGAGCTCATTGCTCACTGTGTGCAAGAAGAGGATAGAGTTAAGGATGAGCAACCAGAAACTGCTCACTTGGCAACTTCCTCTAAGGACAAGAAGAGGAAAAGAATTAAGGAAGCTGCATTTGGGACACCACAAAGGAATGTGCAAAAGAAACAAGCTTCGGATTCTACTTGTTTCTTCTGCAAAAAAGGTGGACATATGAAGAAAGACTGTCCCAAGTACGCCTCTTGGCATGTAAAGAAAGGTGAGCTTCTCACTTTTGTTTGTTCTGAAGTTAATTTAACTTCTGTACCTAGACACACTTGGTGGATAGATTCTGGTGCTACTACTCACATAAGTGTGTCAATGCAGGGTTGTCTGATGAGTCGAAAGCCGAGTGATGCTGAAAGATACATCTTTGTGGGCGATGGCAAGTCAGTTGCGGTGGAAGCAATAGGTACCTTTAGGTTGTTACTGCGAACTGGTTTTTATTTGGATTTGGAAGAGACTTATGTTGTACCGTCTTTTAGACGGAATTTGGTTTCTATTTCCGTTTTGGACAAATCTGGTTATTCTTGTTCATTTGGAAATAATAAGTTTAGTCTTTTCCATAATTCAAACCTTGTTGGTGCTGGTTCGCTATCTGTGAATGACAACCTATATTTATTGGATATTATTTCTTCATATAATGAAACCTTGCACACTAGTATACGAGGTACAAAGCGAAAATTAACTAATAAGGATTCCGCCACATTATGGCATAAGCGTTTAGGTCATATCTCTAAACAGAGAATTGAGAGGCTTGTGGTGGATGGGATCCTTGATTCCCTTGATTTTACAGACTTTCAGGTTTGTGTTGATTGCATTAAAGGGAAGCAGACAAACATAAGGAAAATAGGTGCCAATCGGAGTAATGACGTCTTAGAACTAATTCATACCGACATTTGTGGGCCATTCCCTACTGCTTCTTGGAATGGTCAACAATATTTCATCACATTCATAGACGATTACTCCCGTTATGGTTATCTATATTTGATTCATGAGAAGTCTCAATCACTGGACGTTTTTAAGGCATATAAGGCTGAAGTTGAAAATCAACTTGGCAAAAGAATTAAAACTGTCAGATCTGATCGTGGTGGTGAATACTACGGTAGATATGATGGATCAGGTGAACAACGTCCAGGGCCTTTTGCTAAATTCCTAGAGGAATGCGGTATAGTCCCTCAATACACAATGCCAGGTACACCTAGTATGAATGGTGTTTCTGAGAGACGAAACCGGACACTTAAGGATATGGTAAGGAGTATGATTAGTCACTCTACCTTACCAGAATCCCTCTGGGGCGAAGCACTAAAGACTGCAGCTTATATTCTTAACAGGGTTCCAACTAAAGCAGTAGCTAAAACTCCTTATGAATTATAGACAGGGAAGAAGCCTTGTATTAGGCATCTACACATATGGGGCTGTCCAGCTGAGGCACGGCCATATAGGCCAAATGAAAAGAAGTTAGATTCAAGGACAATTAGTTGCTACTTTGTTGGCTACTCTGAGCATTCACGGGGTTACAAATTTTATGATTCCACAAATCGAACAATTTTTGAGACGGGAAATGCCAGATTTTTGAGGAAGTTGAGTTTGGGGGGAAAGATAGGGTAAGGGACATTGTCTTTGAAGAGGAATTTATTTCTCTTCCTATGGTTTTTGTAGACAATGATCATGTTCCTATCAGTAATGTTATTCAAGATAACATTGTGGGAGTCCCTCTTCAAAGTCAAGAGACTATTTGTGAAAATCAAACTCAACAACCTCAAGAACAACTGCCACTAAAGAGATCTACTAGAGAGAGGAGAAGTGCAATTCCAGATGATTACATTGTCTTTCTCCAAGAACATGAGGATAATGCAGGTTTAATGGAAGATGATCCTATCAACTTCCATCAAGTCGTACAAAGTTCTAACTCTCAAAAGTGGATTAATGCCATGAATGAAGAGATGAAGTCTATGAGAGACAATAATGTTTGGGATCTTGTCGAGTTGCCTGAAGGTGCAAAACCTGTTGGTTGTAAATGGATATTTAAAACCAAAAGGGATTCAAAAGGCAATGTCGAAAGATATAAGGCTCGTCTTGTCGCAAAGGGCTTCACTCAAAAGGAAGGCATAGACTATAAAGAGACTTTCTCTCCAGTTTCATCGAAAGACTCTTTTAGAATTATAATGGCACTTGTGGCTCATTTTGACCTTGAGCTACATCAGATGGATGTAAAGACTGCATTTCTCAATGGCGACATTGATGAGACGATTTATATGGTGCAACCAGAAAATTTTGTGTTTGGAGACCCAAATAAAATGGTTTGCAAATTAAAGAAATCCATCTATGGGCTCAAACAAGCTTCTCGTCAATGGTATCATAAATTCCATCAAATTATCATCTCGTTTGGTTTTGAGATGAATACAGTTGATGATTGTGTATACCAAAAGTTCAGTGGGAGTAAATTTATTTTTCTGGTTTTATATGTCGATGACATATTACTTGCTAGCAGCGATATAGGCTTACTGCATGACACCAAGAGATTTCTAACTAAGCATTTTGAAATGAAAGATCTTGGTAATGCCTCTTTTGTATTAGGAATTCAGATACATCGAGATCGTTCTCGAGGTATCCTTGGGTTGTCACAAAAGAGTTATATCGATAAGGTTCTTAGCAGGTTTGGACTAAAGGATTGTAAACCAGGAGATACCCCTGTTGCTAAAGGAGACAAGTTTAGTCTCAACCAATGCCCCAAGAATGAGTTTCAGGTAAAGGAGATGCAAAAGATTCCTTATGCTTCTGCAGTGGGAAGTCTAATGTATGCTCAAGTTTGTACGCGTCCGGATATAGCGTTCATTGTTGGGATGTTAGGCAGATATCTTAGTAACCCAGGAATGGATCATTGGATAGCAGCCAAACGGGTTATGCGATATTTGCAGAGAACAAAGGATTACATGCTCACATACAGGAGATCAGAATCGTTGGAGATCATTGGGTATTCTGATTCTGATTTTGCTGGATGCCAAGACAGTAGGAGATCCACTTCGGGCTATATTTACTTACTAGCTGGTGGGGCTATTTCTTGGAAGAGTGCTAAGCAGACACTCATAGCTTCTTCCACCATGGCTGCTGAGTTTATAGCCTGTTTTGAGGCATCCAATCATGGAATATGGCTACGAAATTTTGTCACTGGGCTGCGCATTATGAATGGCATTGAAAGGCCATTAAAGATTTTCTGTGACAATAGATCGGCCGTGATGTATTCCAACAGTAACAGCAGTTCTTCGAAGTCAAAGCATATAGACATCAAGTTCCTGGCTGTTAAAGAAAGAGTTCAGAGTGGACAAGTGCAAATAGAACATATTGGGACAAACTCCATGGTTGCGGATCCGCTTACCAAAGGGTTACCACCTAAATTGTTTCATGAGCATACTGCTCATATGGGCGTCAAATTGTTTGACGAAGTACAGTTTTAGTGGGAGTTTGTATTTTTCATGTTCTTATTTCGGATGCACTTTGTGATTACTTTTCTGCAGAATAAAGTTCCTTTGGTTGTTTATTCTCTGGACTTGTTTTTATATGATCTCATAAGGTTTTGAGGACCAGTTGGAGATAGGCATGTATGATCACATTACATGTAATCTCCATGCTACACATCCATACTTGATCTATGTCATTGAATATGTTAGTATGGTGACCATTGATGGGTCCAGTTACGAATAAATGTAACGAAGGCCGCTTTGATCTCAAGCTAATGTAGTAGATGGACCAGATTGTATCTAAGGAGATGTTTCAAGTAAGACAATCATTTCATGTGCACACTTTGGAATATAATTGTCTCAAGAATAATATAGCCCAAGTGGGAGATTGTTGGATATATTTATTATTTAATGGGCTTATATTATTAATAACAATTATATTATGGATTGTCTTATTTTAAAGGGCCACTAAGTGATCTATTTTGGGCTCTAAAATATCTATTTTGGTATGGACTCTAATTATGTGTAGAAACCCAATACTAGTCAATTATGGTTTTATGGGAACCCTAGTTGAGCTAGTATATAAAGGATAACATATAGGGTTGTGGTCCCCAAGATTATTCCTGCGTTAGTTTTCTCTGCCCCATCACAGAAAAACACATAAGGCGTTGGAACCAAATCTTGGAAGCTCCAAATCCTCTCAAGTCACTATACAAAGTTGTTCATCATGGATTCAGATACGCCTTGCTGTACCTAATTATTCTTCTTGATTGTCTATTAATTTATCAAGATATTTGTGGCATAAAGTAATTATTCTAACATTTACAGCTACTAATATTGTTTGAGACTAGATATTTCCATAGTATCCTTTGGCAAAAAATCCTGTTCAATCAATGGTTAACTGGTGAATGTTGCTGATACAAATTTAGAAATTGATATACTACAATACAAGATATAGTATATTACTGATCCTCCACATCAGAACTAATATATAATAGAACTAATTGCAGCTTGGGCCTTGGGGGAACAAGAGGAAGCAACGTCTTTTAAGGCCGAATCTGCTAGGAACATAGGCTCTCAAATCCCATGTACTCCTTCCTATCAATTTTCTGGATCATCCGTGCTAGGCCAACCCCACCTGTTTCAGGGAAAGATAATGCTCAAGTCCTCATGAAATGCAACGAGTCTCAACCTTTAACTTGAATAGAGACATTTGTAAAATTACACATACCAAGTGATATTGCACTGACAAAGATTGTGAAGGCGAGAAAGAATATGATAAGAGATGCTCTGCCTAACACTTTGATCACCTTTCTCACCACATGTTGGCCTACCAGGGCAGAAATTGTGGCCACAGCAAAGAAGTAGAGAGCTGTATGTTACAATGAGTTAAAAGATAGGTCAGTTCGAGTTTCATATATGTAGCAGCAAAATGAAATTTATTTCTCCACATTGTGGTCTTGATTGGTCTTTTTGATCAGAGAAACTTGGTTATCTAATCTTATTTATTACCATAAGGAACTGGAAACCGTTTAAGGAGGTAGTATTCCACAACGGACATTGATCCAGAGAACATCATGGCAAAGGTGGCTGTGGCACTTGACACCTACATTAACAATGTTCCTAGTATCATTTAATGGCATATACCTTTGTTTCACATGTTTTAGAGCACAAAATAGGAAAACATACCTGAGGGGGGACTCCCATTTCCAGAAAAAGAGGACCCAGAACAGACCCTCCACCGAGTCCAAGCATGCCAGCAATTATACCAGCAAACACACCTAATGCACAGTAAAAGACTAGTTTGTGTGGCTGCAACTTCAAGGGTTTGTCTCCCAATGATGCTATCTTTCGTCGGCCTTTGTACAGATTAATAGCCTCATACGAACTTACACAAAGTGTTACTGGGATCTACAAGCAAAATAACATATGTGTGATTTCGAAATGTCAAGAATTAGTCCTGTTAGTTCTAACACTGATTATGGATCCTGTTGAAATTACCTGCAAGACATCTAATAGCCAGTATTCCCATGAACAGGTCGTTGAGTAATTCTGTGAAAACCATGTATACTTTTTGTTAGATGATGATGAATGGAAAAGAAGTAAAGGGAAACAACACTGCATAAACGAACAAGGAATCTGTCACACCTTGCCAATCTGCAATACAAGAATTATTAACCAGACGGAAATAAGAAATCCAAGTTCCTTCCAGTAAACATTCTTTATAATAGACACCTGAGTGTGAGTATTCAGAAGTCAGTCCGCAGAAAACATAAATAGAGAACAATACACCTGCAGGTAACAGGAAGTTTTACCCCCTCTTTCTTGTTTTCAGTTGGAGTTCCTTTGATGGGTCCTTGATCAGGAGGGGGCTTGCTCTCCACATCTTCAATTGGGTTAGTATCTGATTGAATATCAAGTTAGCTTGACCGATAAAACAAAGGTTACCTGTCCGAAAATCAAATTTCATGTGTCAACTTACCATTAGATTTTGATGGTCCAGCAGATTTCTGCAAAATCAAGGTATATGAGAAGAAGACTCAGGGGGAATCAAATTCATAGTACAATTTTTAGTAACTGAAGCACAGAGAAGACAGAAAATTGAGATTACCCGTTTCAGTTTGGTTTCTTTTTTCCAGGTATCAACACCTTTATAGAATGCTCTGCTTGATATCACTGCACATCAAAGACAATTAATCAGTATGGAAGTGGAAGCAAAAGAGATCAGGAAGAGAAAAAAAAAAAAAAAATCTAATTCTAACAAATATCAACACCTATGAAGAGGACAATTAGCAAAACTGTGATCATCCAGTCAGCAAAAATCACATTGAGGGTGACTCCAATACTAATTCCCAGGATCAACATTGGTTGAAATAGAAGTGCCAAGTCGTAATCAATAAGAGGCAATTCAAGGGTAGGATGCCTCATCCTTAAGTTGTAGCCAACTGTTGCTGCTGCTGCACCTGTGATCATACCTGTCAAAACAAAGTGAAAGAGACTCACAACAGTTCTGATAAGAAGAAGAACTGGCAGATTTCAATGAAACACAGATGCTTGTAATGGTTTGTGCATCAAAAAGATGCAAACTTGACTTACATTTTGACATTGCTGTTGATGATTTTGGATCAAAACCAATGACAAGTGCCAGCATGGGAACAAAAATGCCTCCTCCACCTACACCTCCCACACTCCCACATGCTGCTCCAATGAATCCAATTATGCTCCCAACCACAATTTTCCAGTCTAACTTAATTTCCTGCAAACACTCGAGAACATTAGCAAATGAAAAGCAAACTACATCTACATTGCCAAACCAACTGATAATTAGTAACCTAAGAGAAAGTAATTAAACTTACAGGCCAAACATGCTGGTAACTTGATCGGCCATTGTTTATATGTCGAGGCTCCTGCTTGAGGGTTCCATTATTAGTTGTAAATTCTTGTTGCAAGCTTGATTCCGCCAGAGTCACCAGTGAAGCTACTACAATCAAACTAACCAAATATATAAACCTGGACATTGTTCTTCCCTCACATTCTTTTGGTCCAACCCCATACATCATATTAACCTTTCTATCAGAAATAATTGTCAAGAACAAAGCGATCAGGATGTTCTTTTTACTTACAACTACTGGAACAAACCAAATTTCTGCTGAAAACTAGGGTGGAAGCCAACTTAAACAAAGCTATATTGAGACCAAACCTATAAGGTATCACATTTTGTTGGAGGAATTTAAAGCAGCCTAGGAGGACGTCAAACATATGCATTCATAAACAAATAAGAGAAATGACAGGCTTTTCATGTAGAGATTTTGTTTTCAACTGCCCCTTGACCCTTGACATAGTAGGGGAACCACGGTATAGTGTTGCTACAATTCATGAACAAATAATTTAGAGATTTTGACTGTTTTTTTAGAACGGTGTAGATTTTGACAGTGAAGCTTTGATTCTCATATGAGTTGTACAAAATTAATTGAAAACCTATGTGTGTCTCAGGACCTATAAAATATCTTGTACCCAACGCCTATTGGGGATTGCATACCATTTGCATAATCTCTTGAAATCATAAGTTTTCCTTGATTCTAGAACAAAAGTGTCGGGATTTTGTTTCGTTTTCACGTTCCTGAAAACTAGTTGTCGTCAACTAATTCCATGATGTTCCTTTGCTTTGACATCAATAATCCCTTTGAGATCTAGGCTCTCTTTGTAACCAAAAAAAAAATAATCCCTTTGAGATACTGACAAGACCCACAAACTATGTTGGCATTAAGATTTAACAAGTTGTTGCAAGATTTTGAGGAAGAGCTCATAGTTTGCATGCATGAGACAAAATAAATCCACCCTTTAGATGCATTTTCGCCCAACCCCACCACTCTTTTTTGTTTTTTTCTAAACTAAAATCCTATAGTAGTCCAGCTCAAATTGTAGCAAATGGCATTTGTTTATCAATTATACTGTAATTAATTAATGACTCGTGAGATTTTATTCTTTTCCCCATATGGAAAGGACATAGAGTCGTGATTGCATACTCGTAATTAAAACAATGATGTAATAAAAAAATAATAATAATGTAGCCCCATCACTTTCTCTTTCTTGGCACATTTTGTTGCTAGTTTTTTTAAAGAAAATAATAAATAAATAACAATCTTGAGAAAATATTTAAATGGAGACCGAGTCAACCATTTACCATGTAGACCCATGTGTTGGTTGGGTTTTGTTGTTTGTTGAAAATAAAAATACATTCACTCACCCCCACTACCTCCCTAGTCCAGAAGTGCCTACACAAAAAGATAAATTAAGGTTTTGGGCTTTGGGGAATATTTTGGGATTAGCAAATGGTTAATTAGTGGGGATCTCAATTAGTCAGTGGTGCGAAGCCCAACTGTGGGCTCTCTCCGGGCTCCGGAACTCTCTGGCTTTGGTGGTTCAACCTAATTGACTTCTTGGGTCTCACACAATAGAAACTTCGTTGCGCTACAAAGCGCGATTTGCGTTACATTTCAAATTTCCAGCATGGTTTGGGCCTACACAGTTTGGCCCAAGAGTCATTTCCTTGGATCCATTGAGTTTCTGACTTTCTGTATGTAACACTTTTAATTGCAGGAAGCAGATCCTGTGTACTTTTATGTCAACCTTGCCTTATGGAGAGGCCTTCATCCTGAAGTCGCATTTGATGGGTCATTGAGTGATAACTCCTCCATGGAGTTTCCACCATGGATCAGTCGAGTAGGTAGGAAATGGTGGTTCTGGGCCGGAGCAGTAGGTGTTCTTGTTCTCTCAAAATCACCATGCATTAGAAAGACAAACAGAAGATCAATACAGAAACTCTAGTCTAACTAGATTATCATCCCCCAGTTCATAGAAATCCAGTGACACATATAGTCTCAACTCTCAAGTATATGTACAAGGAGCGGAGAAAGGCAAAAGAAAAAAATATAATATACAATAATCGGCAAGTAATTTATTGTGCCAATTCTTCTCACAAAAATGACTAATTGAACAATCCCCATCCCGCCTGCCTCTAATCATTCGTACTGCATCCTTAAATCGAACCATCAAACTGAATGTCTACACATACCCTTATCAAACCCCTATGCTAATGTACTAAAGGGATGTGGAAAAAAAATTTGACAAAGGAAATGTAATCAAGTGTTACAAGGTTTGATGGGAATCTTCAGTTTGTGTGTCCTTTTCCTGTGAATCGATCTCTTTAGGAGCTGGTTGACATTCAGTCCCTGAACCAGAATGGTGCTCATCATCCTCGCTGTTCCTTCCACTTTGCTCCCTCTTACTATGCTCTTCTTGCCTCTCGAGTGACGTTTTCTTAAGTTCTTCAAGTCTTCCTCGTACTGGCCAGAATTATGATCAGGGCTTCCAGAAGAAGTGTACACCATGCTAAACCCAGGACTTATCCCTTCGCTTAGTTCATCCAGGGACAGATTTCCTTCCAAAGCTCGAACTATCTACTTTGCAAAGAAATGAACATGGGTTTAATTAAGGCCAGCTAATGGTTTAAATTCTTGACACTTAACATTCATAGAAAGTTTTGTTTCTACCTACAGTTACCTTGCAATCTGTTAATTCTATCACATCACCGACACTCAAAATTTGTGACAACGTTTTTCTTTCTTCCATTGCTCGAGAAATGAAAATTGTTTGCGGTAACAAAATCTATCAAGAACCTAGTGGCTGACCAATGAATTGATGTATCAGAACCCGAAGCATAAGATTTATTCAACTGTGGAATTACCTGACTCATTCTTGGTCGAATTCGTGCTAGATGGCGTACGCAAGCCGCGGCGCAATAAATCATTCGAGTCATTTCGCTAGAATCAAAGACATTCTGCAATCTTGGATCAATGAGAGGATCATAGTTGCCATCTTCCAAACATTGTTTGAGCAAAGGCCTAGCCTGCACATTCAAAAAAAAAAAGGGTAGTTGTTAAATTTCTCCATGACAACAGTTGATTCATTTTAACTGCACATTCGTTCTTACTTTAGAAAGCCATGGCTGATTTGATTATGTTACACCTTATAACCAGACAAAGCAAACAAACGGCATACCCAATCAACTATGCTTTCATCAAGGCAGGATTTGGTTCTGTCAACAGGTCTTCGCCCAGTAATCAACTCCAAAAGCACAACGCCAAAGGAAAAAACATCCGACTTGTCTGTGAGGTTTCCTGTACAGGCATACTCTGGCGCCAAATACCTGCAGTGTGAAGGCAGGGTATTAGGAGGAACTCGTGGATTAGATGTGTAACTAATTGGTCTAAAACATGAAGCGGTGAAGTCTTTTATGCGCTTCTTCTCACCCAAAAGTTCCCACTACTCTGGTAGATACATGAGTATCTGTGTCTTCAAAACACCTAGCAAGTCCAAAATCTGCAACCTGAACAGAGAAGATATAAGTCAATTCATTAAGTCACTACTTGTTCAGTCTAAATCAGAGGTAAATAAGTAGATTATACAAAGGTTGCCTGATATGAAATGAAAAATATGTAAGACATCCTACCTTGGCTTCAAATTTATAATCAAGGAGTATATTAGCCGCCTTGATATCCCGGTGTATAATCTTGGGATTACCTGAAGAAACATGGTTTAATTAAGCTAAACTCAAAATGCCAACACCTTAACTTGATTACCCTTGAAAAATCCAACCAAGAAAAGACTCACAGTCTTCGTGTAGATAGCCAAACCCTTGGCAGCACCCAGGGCAATTCTCATTCTCGTTGGCCACTCCATACACGGCCTTCCCTTCCCTGAAAAACACAAACCAATAGTACTTTTTAATAAACCCACCAGCCTTAGAAGTTCTAAGTTAGAACCCAACAAACCCTACTAAATTTAATTAGTTTCTGCAACCAAAAAAAAACCTGACCATGCAAATGGAACTGGAGGGTGTTATTATGCACAAACTCGTAAACAAGCAATCTCTTGGCTCCGGCAATGCAATACCCAACGAGCGAAACCAGGTGTCGGTGGTGCACGCGGCTGATGATCTCCACCTCCGCCGAGAATTCCCGCTCTCCCTGTAGACTCCCCGCCTTGAGCTGCTTGATCGCGACCACTTTGCCGTCGGCGAGGACTCCTCTATGGACGTAACCAAAACCGCCCTGTCCAAGGAGGTTTCCGGGGGAAAAATCGTCCGTGGCGGCGGCGAGTTCTTCATAGCTAAACGTTGAGTGCGCGAAACCGAGAGACCGCCCCCCGGCATAATACACTCCACAAATTTATGTCGCTAAAATATTCGGCATAATCAAATGACATTCTTAAAAATACGTAGTTTTTTTTTTTTTTATGTCTATATTAAAGTTAATACATAGTTTTGTCGATTTAATAATACAGTTTTTTATTTTATTTCTATATTAAAGTTAATAAAGCATCTTCTTAAACTTTAATATCATATGTATTAAGGTCGTCGATATTGAAGTTTAAGAAATCTTTTGTCCCTACCAAAACAGGTTAATACTTACCCGCAAAGAAAGAAAAAAAAAAAGTTTAATCATTCCGAAGGTAATTAGGAATAGACTCCTAATACAAAACGGACTAGGTTGGACTTGAGGAGGTGCCTCCACTACCGCCTTTCAATCTCTATAAATACATATCAGTTTTGCTTATCAATCTACTCACCAAAAATTTGATCATTCAGAATCCATAGGGATATATAATATTATGAAGAGGAAGAGCAAGAGTGTGTGTTTTAGTATGGTGGGTGAAAGGAATACTTATTGGTATACCTTTGACCTAACCAAGGAAGGAGAGGATGGTAGGATAATTGTGCCATGTCGCTGTACCTGCGGCTGTCGTTGTGCCAAAAGGTTTCGACATGACACCACCACCCAAGGCACTCCATTCCTCTCTCCAACCAAGGTTCTACCCAAAAAAGATAGAGAGTACCCAGGTTGGACCGTGCTTGGGAACGAACTCTACCGTCTCGGTGGCAGAGTTTGTACGAAGGAATTGGAGGAATGTGTCTACTCTAAAGAACCAACTCAAACCGTCCGCGGTCTTGATTTAATAAGAGAAAGAAGCGGTGACAGCAACAACAATGGTCGATGGCAACGCAAGCTTCCTATGCTTGTTCCTAGGAGCAGGCCGCAGAGCGTTGTGGTTGGGGAAAAGTTATATGTTCTTGGTGGAAAATTGGATGATTATGACAACAAACCTTGGGCTGAGGTTTATGACCCTGTAGAGGATATATGGGAGGCCTTGCCTCGTCCTCCAAAAATCCCAAGGGAAGATAAGTTCTTCTCCACAGGCTTGGAGGATGATAATAATGATAGGGAGAAAGGCGACTCTATTATTATCTTGTCTCTAGAGGATGCAATACTCTTGGAGTATCATGTTGCCAACAAATCTTGGAACATGTCTAGATTGCCAGAAACGTTGTCTAAATTGCCAAAAAGGGCCGACCACGACATCTGCGACCAGATCCCTTGCGGATCAGCTGTTGCTGTTGGGCAGATGCTTTATTGGTTCTCCTCCACCACCTGTCGTCTCTACGGGCTTCACCGGGACACTCATGATCTCTATACGAGTGAAATAGTTGTTGATGTACCATCAGAATATGAAGAACCTCCAATGTTAGGTCATCTGGGAGGCGACAATTTTTTCCTCTTGCACAAGAATTATGATGGCTTTTATGATGGTGATGACGAGGAAGGCCATCGTTCTGATGATGATGATGATGATCCCTTACTCATGCATTGTTTAAAATTTAGTGTTGCCCTCGTTGTTAGAAAGAAGAGGATGAACATCTCTCTCGGGTCATCCCAATCTTTTCTAATCAAGAATAGTCGTCTGTTCAATGGTAGCGTTGTAATGTAATCCCAAATGTAATTAATGTAATCCTAAAGACAGTCCTGTTTTCTTATAAAACAAATTCTTAAAACCCATTGGAGGTTTTTTCTCCCAATTTCTTTCAGGTTTTATGGATCAAATTTGAAGTTCATAGCTCCGTAATCCATTAAAGTATAACTAAAGTAAGAACTTCTATCTAGCAATAAACTTTGAGCCCAAAACTCAAGCATGCCTAATGGTGAATCTAGTTTCACTCTTATCATTCCTGCAAACACGAGCAATTTTTATCTCTAGATATCAGATTTTAAAAAACAAATACAACTAGGTGGGCTTGATCTTATAAGAGCACAAGAGGAAAATTTGCATCCAAAATTGAGAGGAAAATTATTGAAATTAAAAAAGAAAAAAATCTATCCGAAACACAATCGAATGTCAACCTTTACAATGAAGCTTGCCTATCTTCTTTGATCCAACGCCACAGAAAACTTGAAACCTATTGAAGAATAGTCATTGCCTTGCATCCGTTGTGTTTCTGTATGTAACACTTTTAATTGCAGGAAGCAGATTCTGTGTACTTTTATGTCAACCTTGCCTTATGGAGAGGCCTTCATCCTGAAGTCGCATTTGATGGGTCATTGAGTGATAACTCCTCCATGGAGTTTCCACCATGGATCAGTCGAGTAGGTAGGAAATGGTGGTTCTGGGCCGGAGCAATAGGTGTTCTTGTTCTCTCAAAATCACCATGCATTAGAAAGACAAACAGAAGATCAATACAGAAACTCTAGTCTAACTAGATTATCATCCCCCAGTTCATAGAAATCCAGTGACACATATAGTCTCAACTCTCAAGTATATGTACAAGGAGCGGAGAAAGGCAAAAGAAAAAAATATAATATACAATAATCGGCAAGTAATTTATTGTGCCAATTCTTCTCACAAAAATGACTAATTGAACAATCCCCATCCCGCCTGCCTCTAATCATTCGTACTGCATCCTTAAATCGAACCATCAAACTGAATGTCTACACATACCCTTATCAAACCCCTATGCTAATGTACTAAAGGGATGTGGAAAAAAAATTTGACAAAGGAAATGTAATCAAGTGTTACAAGGTTTGATGGGAATCTTCAGTTTGTGTGTCCTTTTCCTGTGAATCGATCTCTTTAGGAGCTGGTTGACATTCAGTCCCTGAACCAGAATGGTGCTCATCATCCTCGCTGTTCCTTCCACTTTGCTCCCTCTTACTATGCTCTTCTTGCCTCTCGAGTGACGTTTTCTTAAGTTCTTCAAGTCTTCCTCGTACTGGCCAGAATTATGATCAGGGCTTCCAGAAGAAGTGTACACCATGCTAAACCCAGGACTTATCCCTTCGCTTAGTTCATCCAGGGACAGATTTCCTTCCAAAGCTCGAACTATCTACTTTGCAAAGAAATGAACATGGGTTTAATTAAGGCCAGCTAATGGTTTAAATTCTTGACACTTAACATTCATAGAAAGTTTTGTTTCTACCTACAGTTACCTTGCAATCTGTTAATTCTATCACATCACCGACACTCAAAATTTGTGACAACGTTTTTCTTTCTTCCATTGCTCGAGAAATGAAAATTGTTTGCGGTAACAAAATCTATCAAGAACCTAGTGGCTGACCAATGAATTGATGTATCAGAACCCGAAGCATAAGATTTATTCAACTGTGGAATTACCTGACTCATTCTTGGTCGAATTCGTGCTAGATGGCGTACGCAAGCCGCGGCGCAATAAATCATTCGAGTCATTTCGCTAGAATCAAAGACATTCTGCAATCTTGGATCAATGAGAGGATCATAGTTGCCATCTTCCAAACATTGTTTGAGCAAAGGCCTAGCCTGCACATTCAAAAAAAAAAAGGGTAGTTGTTAAATTTCTCCATGACAACAGTTGATTCATTTTAACTGCACATTCGTTCTTACTTTAGAAAGCCATGGCTGATTTGATTATGTTACACCTTATAACCAGACAAAGCAAACAAACGGCATACCCAATCAACTATGCTTTCATCAAGGCAGGATTTGGTTCTGTCAACAGGTCTTCGCCCAGTAATCAACTCCAAAAGCACAACGCCAAAGGAAAAAACATCCGACTTGTCTGTGAGGTTTCCTGTACAGGCATACTCTGGCGCCAAATACCTGCAGTGTGAAGGCAGGGTATTAGGAGGAACTCGTGGATTAGATGTGTAACTAATTGGTCTAAAACATGAAGCGGTGAAGTCTTTTATGCGCTTCTTCTCACCCAAAAGTTCCCACTACTCTGGTAGATACATGAGTATCTGTGTCTTCAAAACACCTAGCAAGTCCAAAATCTGCAACCTGAACAGAGAAGATATAAGTCAATTCATTAAGTCACTACTTGTTCAGTCTAAATCAGAGGTAAATAAGTAGATTATACAAAGGTTGCCTGATATGAAATGAAAAATATGTAAGACATCCTACCTTGGCTTCAAATTTATAATCAAGGAGTATATTAGCCGCCTTGATATCCCGGTGTATAATCTTGGGATTACCTGAAGAAACATGGTTTAATTAAGCTAAACTCAAAATGCCAACACCTTAACTTGATTACCCTTGAAAAATCCAACCAAGAAAAGACTCACAGTCTTCGTGTAGATAGCCAAACCCTTGGCAGCACCCAGGGCAATTCTCATTCTCGTTGGCCACTCCATACACGGCCTTCCCTTCCCTGAAAAACACAAACCAATAGTACTTTTTAATAAACCCACCAGCCTTAGAAGTTCTAAGTTAGAACCCAACAAACCCTACTAAATTTAATTAGTTTCTGCAACCAAAAAAAAACCTGACCATGCAAATGGAACTGGAGGGTGTTATTATGCACAAACTCGTAAACAAGCAATCTCTTGGCTCCGGCAATGCAATACCCAACGAGCGAAACCAGGTGTCGGTGGTGCACGCGGCTGATGATCTCCACCTCCGCCGAGAATTCCCGCTCTCCCTGTAGACTCCCCGCCTTGAGCTGCTTGATCGCGACCACTTTGCCGTCGGCGAGGACTCCTCTATGGACGTAACCAAAACCGCCCTGTCCAAGGAGGTTTCCGGGGGAAAAATCGTCCGTGGCGGCGGCGAGTGCTTCATAGCTAAACGTTGAGTGCGCGAAACCGAGAGACCGCCCCCCGGCATAATACACTCCACAAATTTATGTCGCTAAAATATCCGGCATAATCAAATGACATTCTTAAAAATACGTAGTTTTTTTTTTTATGTCTATATTAAAGTTAATACATAGTTTTGTCCATTTAATAATACAGTTTTTTATTTTATTTCTATATTAAAGTTAATAAAGCATCTTCTTAAACTTTAATATCATATGTATTAACGTCGTTGATATTGAAGTTTAAGAAATCTTTTGTCCCTAACAAAACAGGTTAATACTTACCCCCAAAGAAAGAAAAAAAAAAAGTTTAATCATTCTGAAGGTAATTAGGAATAGACTTGTAACAGCCCGGATAATTTTCATGTTTTTACCGACTGTAATAATTTAATTTTACCGTATTTACCATTAAAATTAATCTTGGGTAATTAATTAACGGTAATTTACACATCGGATTTCGAAACCGAGCAGTGTTCCACGCTCAGGATTTTTCTGCGGAATTTTCGGACCGAAGTTGTCATTTTTCGGGTCCAGGAATATCGAGAAAAGTCAGGATTAACCCCGAGCTATCGGGCTAGGAATTGATCAAGGGGGGTATTATTAATATTTTCTGGACCGGACGGGACACGACTGCATAATGCAGCCGCCATGCCCTGTACACACGTGAAGACTTGTCTTCACTGTAATGCCCGTGAATTTCTTCTTTTTCTTCCTTACCTGCACCACCATTTCCTGCAACAAAAAAAAAATCATCCTCTTGCTTTCCCTGCACTGCAACACACAAGAAACCCAGTGCTTCTTCATCCTCACCCTGCAGAAGAAAGAAAAATGTTAATTTTTCCTCACCACTCAACTAGAATCAGAATTTAGCAAATATATATATATATATAGATAGATAGATTAAAAAAAAAGAAAAACAGGAAGGAAGGAGCATAACCCGAGCCACCCACCCACACATGCGACTGCCACCCACCACACACCGCCACCGCCGACGCTCCACTGGGACCAGCAGCCGTTCGTTCTACCTCCACCCTGCCTCCCTCGCGACGTACAGCTGCCACCGCGCCTTCCTTCGCCGCCGCCACTCGAACGAGAGGAAGCCAAGCGAGATCGCCCCGCTGCCGGCCTCTCTCGTCACGACGCCTGCAGATCGTCGCCGGCCGCCCAGAAGAAGCCAGCCACCGCCCTCTCCCCGTTTCCGAAGCGCGACGCCTTGGTCGCCGTCGCCACGATCTCGCGCTACTCCTCCGAGCCGTCAAGCAGCCGTCCTCGCCGTCAACCTCGCGCCACCGCCACCGTGAGGTGAGTGCAGGAGCTGGGTTTGGCGGGCGGGTTGGACCGCCATAATGGGTCGGATCCGGATCTAGACGGGTCAGCAGATGGGTATTTTGGGATTGGGCCTTGGTAGTTGGGCTTGGCCTTCCACATGAGCCAGCGCTTGGGCCTCAGTTTGAGGTCTGGGCCTGGTACTGTGCAGGCCTGGCTGGCACTATTTACGGGCCCAGCCCAGTTAAAAAAAAAAAGAAAAAAAGGGGGGAAAATAAAATCTGGAATGAAGAAAAATAATAAAAATAAAATAAATAATTATATTGGTATAATTGGAATAATTTAGGTGATATACGGATATTAAAGGGAAAATAAATACCCCGGAATATGTATACATACGTTGAACAATAATATTTTGAAAAGTACATACTTATAGAAATAAACTGGAAAGGATATTATCAAAGTAGATATGTACCGGGATAATAACCGGATATAGTTATGGTAAAATATTTCCGACCTATGTAATTAAATGGTGAATTATGACGATAATAGGAATAACCCGGGGAAGTAACCGAGACGAGTCAGTATTTAATTTTCGTAAATACAGTAGAAGCATGATATTGCATACCACTTATATGTGCATATTGTTTGCTTGATATAGGAGTTGATAACGAGCTGGTACCTGAGGAGCCGGACTTGGAGTCTGTTGGACAGTTTCAAACTTGATATCGGCTAAGGTGAGGATGGATAAACCCTGATATGTGCCCGTAATGCTATGTGTGTTTCTTTGTTGTTTGTGTATTTTGTTGCTAGATTGATCTGCTAGAATAATTATTGACTGTTACCTGCTTGCTGTGGAATTATTGATGATGTTGTTGGATTGTGATGGATTTGTGTATAACATGTTGGAAACAATGCTGAGCTGTTAATTTTGAATAACATGTGTCATGAGTCTGGGATAAGAGATTGAGTCTGAGGAATTAATCTGAGATAATAGAAACTGGGAAATCGATGAAAGAGTAATGGATCGAACAGGAATTTGAGATGATGATATATTTGTCACTTGGAAAGTAGTGGTACGACTAGATGGTTAGAGACTAGTTCTGTGGTGTCATGGCCAGAGGGTTAGTTGGTTGGGGTGTTGACCCCGGATTTGTGATATTGGGATGTTGATCCCGGATTTGTGATATTGGGATGTTGATCCCGGATTTGAGATATTGGGATGTTGNGCCTTGCCTCGTCCTCCAAAAATCCCAAGGGAAGATAAGTTCTTCTCCACAGGCTTGGAGGATGATAATAATGATAGGGAGAAAGGCGGCTCTATTATTATCTTGTCTCTAGAGGATGCAATACTCTTGGAGTATCATGTTGCCAACAAATATTGGAACATGTCTAGATTGCCAGAAACGTTGTCTAAATTGCCAAAAAGGGCAGACCACGACATCTGCGACCAGATCCCTTGCGGATCAGCTGTTGCTGTTGGGCGGATGCTTTATTGGTTCTCCTCCACCACCTGTCGCCTCTACGGGCTTCACCGGGACACTCATGATCTCTATACGAGTGAAATAGTTGTTGATGTACCATCAGAATATGAAGAACCTCCAATGTTAGGTCATCTAGGAGGCGACAATTTTTTCCTCTTGCACAAGAATTATGATGGCTTTTATGATGGTGATGACGAGGAAGGCTACCGTTCTGATGATGATGATGATTATCTCTTACTCATGCATTGTTTAAAATTTAGTGTTGCCCTCCTTGTTAGAAAGAAGAGGATGAACATCTCTCTCGGGTCATCTCAATCTTTTCTAATCAAGAATAGTCGTATGTTCAATGGTAGCGTTGTAATGTAATCCCAAATGTAATGTAATCCTAAAGACAGTACTGTACGTTTTCTTATAAAACAAATTCTTAAAACCCATTGGAGGTTTTTTCTCCCAATTTCTTTCAGGTTTTATGGATCAAATTTGAAGTTCATAGCTCCGTAATCCATTAAAGTATAACTAAAGTAAGAACTTCTATCTAGCAATAAACTTTGAGCCCAAAACTCAAGCATGCCTAATGGTGAATCTAGTTTCACTCTTATCATTCCTGCAAACACGAGCAATTTTTAGCTCTAGATATCAGATTTTAAAAAACAAATACAACTAGGTGGGCTTGATCTTATAAGAGCACAAGAGGAAAATTTGCATCCAAAATTGAGAGGAAAATTATTGAAATTAAAAAAGAAAAAAATCTATCCGAAACACAATCGAATGTCAACCTTTACAATGAAGCTTGCCTATCTTCTTTGATCCAACGCCACAGAAAACTTGAAACCTATTGAAGAATAGTCATTGCCTTGCATCCGTTGTGTTTCTATATGTAACACTTTTAATTGCAGGAAGCAGATTCTGTGTACTTTTATGTCAACCTTGCCTTATGGAGAGGCCTTCATCCTGAAGTCGCATTTGATGGGTCATTGAGTGATAACTCCTTCATAGAGTTTCCACCATGGATCAGTCGAGTAGGTAGGAAATGGTGGTTCTGGGCCGGAGCAATAGGTGTTCTTGTTCTCTCAAAATCACCATGCATTAGAAAGACAAACAGAAGATCAATACAGAAACTCTAGTCTAACTAGATTATCATCCCCCAGTTCATAGAAATCCAGTGACAAATATAGTCTCAACTCTCAAGTATATGTACAAGTAGCGGAGAAAGGCAAAAGAAAAATATAATATACAATGGCAACTAATTTATTGTCCCTATTCTTCTCGCAAAAATGACAACAATCCCCATCCCGCCTGGCTCTAATCATTCGTACTGCATCCTTAAATCGACCATCAAATTCAATGTCTGCAGATACCCTTATCAAACCCCTACACTAATAAAGGGATGTGGAAAGAAAAAATTTTGACGAAGGAAATGTAATCAAGTGTTACAAGGTTTGATGGGATTCTTCAGTTTTGGTCTCCTTTTCCTGCAAATCGATCTCTTTAGGAGCTGCTTGACATTCTGTCCCTGAACCAGAATGGTGCTCATCATTCTCTCTGTTCCTTCCACTTTGCTCCCTCTTATTAGGCTCTTGTCTCTCGTACTGGCCAGAATTATGATCAGGGCTTCCAGAAGAAGTGTACACCATGCTAAACCCAGGACTTACCCCTTCGCTTAGTTCATCCAGGGACAGATTTCCTTCCAAAGCTCGAACTATCTACTTTGCAAAGAAATGAACATGGGTTTAATTAAGGCCAGGTAATGGTTAACACTCTTGATACTAGACATTCATAGAGAACTTTGATGGCGAACTTTAATGTATGCATCAAAACCATAAATTAAGGCTATGTTTGGTATCACTTAGGAATCGGAATAGAAACGGAAAGCATAAGATTTATTCAGCTGTGGGATTACCTGACTCATTTTTGGTCGAATTCGTGCTAGATGGCGTACACAAGCTGCAGCGCAATAAATCATTCGGGTCATTTCGCTAGAATCAAAGACGTTCTGCAATCTTGGATCAATAAGAGGATCATAGTTGCCATCTTCCAAACATTGTTTTAGCAAAGGCCTAGCCTGCATATTCAAAAACAGTAGTTTGTTAAATTTATCCATGACAACAGTTGATTCATTCTTACTTTAGAGAGTCATGGCTGATTTGATTACACTTTATAACCAGACAAAGCAAACAAGCGGCATACCCAATCAACTATGCTTTCATCAAGACAGGATTTTGTTCTATCAACAGGTCTTCGCCCAGTAATCAACTCCAAAAGCACAACGCCAAAGGAAAATATACATGAGTATCTGTGTCTTCAAAACACCTAGCAAGTCCAAAATCTGCAACCTGAACAGAGAAGATATAAGTCAATTCATTAAGTCACTACTTGTTCAGTCTAAATCAGAGGTAAATAAGTAGATTATACAAAGGTTGCCTGATATGAAATGAAAAATATGTAAGACATCCTACCTTGGCTTCAAATTTATAATCAAGAAGTATATTAGCCGCCTTGATATCCCGGTGTATAATCTTGGGATTACCTGAAGAAACATGGTTTAATTAAGCTAAACTCAAAATGCCAACACCTTAACTTGATTACCCTTGAAAAATCCAACCAAGAAAAAACTTACAGTCTTCGTGTAGATACGCCAAACCCTTGGCTGCACCCAAGGCAATTCTCATTCTCGTTGACCACTCCATACACGGCCTCCCCTTCCCTGAAAAACACAAACCAATAGTACTTTTTAATAAACCAACCAGCCTTAGAAGTTCTAAGTTACTTAGGACCCAATAAACCCTACTAAACTTCAGTTTCTGCAACAAAAAAGGACCTGACCATGCAAATGGAACTGGAGGGTGTTATTAGGCACAAACTCGTAAACAAGCAATCTCTTGGCTCCGGCAATGCAATACCCAACAAGCGAAACCAGGTGTCGGTGGTGCACGCGGCTGATGATCTCCACCTCCGCCGAGAATTCCCGCTCTCCCTGTAGACTCCCCGCCTTGAGCTGCTTGATCGCGACCACTTTGCCGTCGGCGAGGACTCCTTTATGGACGTAACCAAAACCGCCCTGTCCAAGGAGGTTTCCGGGGGAAAAATCGTCGGTGGCGGCGGCGAGTTCCTCATAGCTAAATGTAGAGTGCGGGAAACCCGGAGATCGCAACGGCTTGTCGGCGTCGAAGCTACTACCCCCACTCGTCGAAGAAGGCGAAGGTTTAAGCGGAAGAGGGGTTTGGTTTCTTCTATGCAGAGGCAGGACATCATCTGGAGATCATATTATATGTATAAAAATTTAACGAAATAAAGCTGAGAAAAAGACTGTGTAGTTATAGATATTAAAGTGAGGAGTGAAATAAACCATTGTATAGTTCTGGTAGCTTTCTCTTCTTCTTCCTCATGTAAAAGATGACGAAGACGCCGACACCTACGAGCACTAGCATCGCTCCTAGTACGACCCCTACTATCAGCACCGCCAGAACTCCCGGCGGCATCGAATCCTTCGGCGGCCCAGGCAACGGTGTTGAAGTGTTGGTTGCAGTGGTCGTCGGAGGAGGAGGAGGAGGTGGTGATGAAGTGGTGGAGTTTGACTCGGTTGAGGACGCCGTCGGCGGCGGCGGCGGAGGAGGAGGGGGTGAGGTGGAGTTGGTAGGCGAAGAAGACATTGCAGAGATATTTCCGGGAGGAAACAGAGTGAAGAAGCAAAGGAGAGTTGAAATGAGGTTACACTTTCACATGGCTTTTAGTGGAAGGGAGATTGAATTATGGGTACGGAGTAGCCAGTAGGGGTGAAGTGGTGGAGCCCGGTAGTGGAATGCAGGTAAACGACGTCGCTTCTGCATGGAAGTGTAACTGTTTATTTTTGAAAACGAAGTGAAGAACGCGGTTTCTGTTGCTTTGTGAGAAAGATTGACTAATCATTGGTTTTAGTTTTGGTTTTTTCTTCCTTTTCACACTGGTGGCGCTGACAGGGTGGAGGAGACAGTAATTAATGAAGTTTATACGATGTGGCGTGTAAAAATTTGTTTTGGCGGATTGTGACATCAATGTTCTTTGTTTTTATTGATCAGGATAGCAACCATTAAACTATTCTAATCTTTTACGTATATTCCAGAAGTGCTGCAGCTGTGGCAGTGAGTCAACGAGAAAGGTTGTACAATTTTCTGCAATTAATTGTTCCTTAAGTAAATCCTAAACCGTCCTGCCTCTACTCTTTGACTGCTTTTGTCAAGTAAACATAGGTTGTCCGGATTTTGATGCATGACAATAAATTAGGACGGATCTTTTTTTAGATGTAATCACCGATATGTTCTCTAATCTGTAATAATTGTCCAAGTGAAAAAAAAAAAAAATTCACTTTACAGGATCAATCTTTTCAATTCAATTCAATAGAAGTAGCATGAACTCCTAACTCCTACGAACCTCACCTATCAAGCTAATTTCCTCCAAAAATTTACACTACTCCAGATGAAGTCAAAAATAGCTACTAACTATAAGCCCATAAAAAAGGAAATTTTTCATGGTTATAATAAATCAAAATCGTGGAAAAAAGAGAGCAAAATCTACTATGCTAAAAAAAAAAAAGGGTCTACTATGAACAAAGGAAGGTTTGCAGTAAGAAGCTGTTGCGTCACAAGCTTTCATGAGAAACATTTTGTTCCTTAGGCTTTGACTCAACTTCTTGGCCCTCGGAGCTCGAGGAAGATGACGGCTGGGGATTGTCACTGCTGGGTCCGCTGTATTCTTGGAGGACTGCACTTCCCGAAGTATCCAGAGCTAGGCCTCCCAGTGCCAGCTGCTTGAACTTTTTCAAGTCTTCGTTGTATTGGGTGTAACTATATTCTGAGCCTTCAGTACTAAATATGGTGCTGTGGCCAATGGCGGCTCCTTCACTTAGTTCATCCAGAGACATGTTTCCTTCTAGAGCTCGAAATATCTGTTTCCCACACAAATGTAGAAGGGATCGATATTGAAGTACATGTAAATGCAGAGTTTTATATCTCTTGCAGTATTTAAGATTCTGAATGAAGCCACTCATAAGGAATATGTATTCAAAGTTTCATGTCCAAAGGGTACTAACACAGAGCAGAGATCAAATATTGGCAATGGGATAAATCAAGTACCTGGCTCATTCTTGGGCGAAATCTAGCTGAATGGCGCACACAAGCTGCAGCACAAGCAATCATTCGCTCCATTTCATTGGGATCATAGTTCTTCGACAGTCTTGGATCAACAACATCATCGAAATTCTTATCTTCCAGAGCTTGTTTGAGCAGAGGCCGAGCCTGAATAGTAATGAAATTGTTAGTTTTTACTGATGGAATAAAGCTTAACTTTCCATAATTGTTGCATATTCTTAACATGTGGAAGGATTTAATTAGCATTTTTTCTACAAATGATGTTAAGAGACAAGTACACACCCAATCAACGAGGCTATCATCAAGAGCAGTTTGCGTTCTATCAACAGGTCGGCGACCGGTAATCAACTGCAGAAGCACAACTCCAAAGGAAAAGATATCTGATTTTTCAGTAAGTTTACCGGAGGAGGCATACTCTGGTGCCATATAGCTGCAGTTGGAGAGAGTGAATGAGCACTGATACATCAAATTTGACAGAAGAATATGAAATAGCAAAGAGAAGCAGAACTCTAAACCATTTAACAATCACAGTACCAGACTACGAAACATTACAGTTTTATCTTACCCAACAGTTCCAACTACTCGAGTAGAGACATGGGTTTCAGTGTCTAGAGAATACTTGGCCAGTCCAAAATCGGCAAGCTGGAAACAATCCAAGTAGCATCACGTGAATTTTACATTACTTAATGCTGTTAAGATCAGAAGGAAATGAACCGAAGTTTTCAAAGTTAAATATGATGAATTCCACTGCTGATTCTGTTGTAGTTATTACTTGTCATTCAATGACTCTTGTGCATAAGTTTCCTAGTTCTATTCGTAAACCACAAAGACATAACAAGGGGCAATGAGACAGAGGAAAGCATATAAAGGTTGAAAGATTGCGATGACTCATATGAAAATATGAACACATTTTATCTATTATCCCACCTTTGGTTCAAAGCTATCATCAAGAAGGATATTGGATGCCTTGATATCACGGTGTATGATCTTAGGCCGACCTGAGCATATAGATAGTGGAAAAGCAGGTACAATTCAAAATCTAATATCAAAGCAGGAAAAATAAGACAGGAATAAGTGTAACAAGTCCTTATAAAGAAAGAAAGAAAAAAACTCACAGCCTTCATGCAGATATAACAGTCCTTTCGCTGAACCAATAGCAACTTTCATCCTGGTTGCCCATTCCATAGCTGGTCTACCTCTTCCTGCAAAGTTATTTCACCAAAGCTAAGACCAATCCTCAAATGTATGCGTCCGCTTTATTGACAGGACGCCAGCCATCGCAGGAATATAAGATTCTCACAGAGTATTATTACATTCTCAACTTCTTTTGAATTATAAGCCCTATATCTAGCATTGCAAGTCCAAAACATAAAGGCAAATGAATTTCTACAATCCGCACAAGTTTCACTTCTGGAAAAGCCAAAAGTTGAACAATTAGCTACAAGTCATGTGGGTTCTGTTGTGGAAGAATACTCACCATGTAAATGATATTCCAAGGTTCCATTTGGTACAAACTCATATACGAGTATCCTATGGGCTTCTTCAATGCAGTACCCAACCAAGGCAACAAGATGGCGATGATGGATACGGCTGATAGTCTCAATCTCGGCCTGAAATTCTCGCTCTCCCTGCCCACTTCCAGCTTTAAGCTTCTTAATAGCAACTACCCTCCCATCTTCAAGAACCCCCTTGTGGACAAAACCAAAACCACCTTGACCAAGGAGGTTAGAATCACAGAAACTTTGAGTGGCCTTCACCAGATCCTCAAAAGGAATGGTACTGGTTGTTTCACCGGCAGAGCTGGAGGCACGTTTGAATGACGCCTGGTGACTCAGTACGAATGTTGGATTAGCAACTGGATTGGATAGAAGTGGCAACCTGCCAGCTCCAGGTAAAGTTGCATCTAAACCAGCTTCTGGGTCATTATCTGCATAAAAAGAAAGGAACATTTAAGCAATACTCCATCAGCTAAACACAACCCATGTCAAAATCGGAAAGAAATTCTAACTAACTTTCACACAAAAGCCTCCTTCTATGGAATTATGAAAAGCATAACCACAAAAAGATTTGTAGTATTGCGTATCAATGCAAAGAATAACCTTTAACCAATCCTCCTTTATGACATTACCAAAATGGACAGCATAAACAACTTCCAGTTTCTAAGTAATCAACCAAAGAAAACTCGGGGGAAAAAAAGAGCTTTGAAAACCATTTCAAGGAAAAAACAACCTCTGCTCTTCTGTGCTCGCTTTGCTCTCATTTTCCTCCACCCTCTAGCGCACATGGGCGCGCAGCCGATCACAAGCAAACCTCCCAAAAGCACACCAACTAGAATCCCTCCCAGAGCTAATACCAGCAGCTTCATAGTACCATATTCGTCTAGTTCGGGCGGCGTAGGAGCCGACGCGGCGTCGTCGAACGGCGGCGGTGAGGACATCGGAAAAGAGGTTGCTGTGCACTCCGCTTAGCGAGGTGTAGAGAATGGGGCACAGCAACTGAGAAGTGGGTAGTGTAAAGGAAGAAACTTGCTTGACAAAGCAGCGACGGAGGAGAGATTGTACGAGAATAGACATTATTACTCCTCGAGGGTTTTTGAAGGGAGCAACGTCGATGTTCATGGAAAGGATTTGCGTTTCCTTTTCGATATGTGATCTTACAAACTCGTTTTGGCATTTTTTTTCCTGTGGTTTGGAATTAGTTTGCCGTTAAAGGAAGGAGCTCTGATAAACGGGAATTGCCCTTGTTTTGGCGCCTAAATTTCCCAAGACAAACCAGTCAACATTTAATGCGTTGAAGATTTAGACAGCCCAGCATTCCCACCACAGCTAATCGCTACTAAAAATTATGGAAACTGGCTAGCATTTAATATTTTCTGCATTCCTAGAAAGGGTAATCAGTGGAGTCAATAGTTTTTTTTTTTTTGGTAAATATGGAGTCAATAGTTAATAAAGATACATTCAAGCACATACCCGGAATCTTTCCATTGTGAGGTTTTAAGGGTATGAAATTAGAAGAAGAGGCAATACTGAATCAAACTAATGCTGATTATGAGCAACAAAGAAACAGTAACCCCCAAAAAATAATACTCACAAGGACCAGTTTTCCCTAGATTTTTTTTTCCTCGGGTGTTCGCGGTATTCTTCTTTTTTAAAAAAAGAAATAGCCAAAAATCATTGGTCAGTTTGATTTTTTTTCCTTAGTAATCAAAATCAAAGCATACAATGAGAGATCTTCGCTGGAAGAAAAAAGAGAAAAAAAAATGAGTTACTAATATGTGATGATCAAATAACATTCCTCAAAATACATAATTAATTCAAAGGGTAAGTTAGATTTTCAAGTATTAATGACTGATAATAATCTTTTGATATCTTCTTGCAATAATAACCTCCTATTCAATGACAATAGTTTATTTTATTAATAATGATTTTGATTTTTAAGATCTGAACTTTAAGCATCTAATTTATTTTTTTTGGTAAGAATTAAGCATCTAATTTGAAGCAATAGGAATTAGATGCAGTAATATATTTCTAAGTAACATCTGGGAAAAAGGAAAGAATAAATTCAAATTCCTATTTCGCCAAAACTATTCCTAATAATCACCTAATATCCAATTTTTCATGCATATCTACATTGCTCTGTAACAGTAACACTACTATACTAGTAGTAATTTTTCATACACTTCAGAGTTAGCTGTTTCTTAAATGTACTTCACCTTTTGTAAGGGATCAATGATACTTTACCGCCATCCCCATGCTATGCATACGTGGCCCTACTCTCTCTCTCTTTTTTTTTTTTTACTCTCCCCTACTTTGACTTTAGACCAGGACGAGCATCTACCCATTAAAATATGAAAAAGAGAATAGAAAAAAGAATAAAAAGATAGAGATGAAGAGTAGGCAAGGGAAATCAACCAATGACAAAACCCAGGTGACATTACATTTAGCACGCCTTTTTCTCATAATTGACTAGACAATTACAAAATTTCAGTCCAGTCATCAAACATCTCTGGCCAAAGCTGGGGAAAAAATAGCGATCTGTGCTGATTAAACTTAAATACCAACCATAACAGCATTTCAGAAAATGATGAATTGTTTGCCTACAACGTATAAAAATTAATTCTGCTTCTTGGGAAAGGAAAAGAAGAAGAAGGAAAAAAAAAAAAAAACAGAGAAGAACACAAATATGAATAAATGAAAATAACAGAAAAAACCATCAAAGGGAGGATGCATGCATATGCTTGTGCTAGTTGTGCATGTAGTAATAGGAAAAATATATTAAGAAATCAACAAACCTTTCGGTCCTTGCTGTGACGGAAGTACTCCAAGCATGAGTTGTGCTAGCTGCTTCTTCTTCTTCCGGTACAGAATTACCATGCCAACCAGCATAAGCCCCGCTCCTAACGCCACTCCAACGATAAGCCCCGCCAAAGCCGATTGCCGGAGCCCATCCTGAGACGGCGGCGGTGGAGGAGGAGAGGTGGAGTTCATCTCTGTCGAAGAGGAGCTGTGTTTTTCTTCGTTAAATTGGAGGGCTAAAGTATTTGTTGTTTCCCTTGGCGCTGGCTGCTGAGGTAGTTGGAGAAGGAATATTGGAATTGTCAACGGTTGTTGTCTGACTCAGGTACGACGTCGGATAACATAGCCCATATCTGGGAAAGGTATTACTTTGACCAGATTATTATGAACCTGTAGCCTTTTCATGTTCTGTGAATATATTTTTTTTTTGCCAAAAGACAAGTAATGGTTTGGCGACTTAGTGTCACGGGCCAGGAGTTTTGGAATGCAAACTCCGCCACCAATTGTCACGAGACTACAAAATCTCACACGATAGCCCGTGCGGCACTTAGGCAAGAACCCCAATCTCAAGCCTAAGTCAGCCTAAACCCCGCTACCATGCTAGCAAGAGAACACTCGGAAAGATATTCGAGGAAAGCAAAGTGTATATTATTACCAAAGTGTTTGTACAAGTGTCAGCCCCGTGCTCGTTACACTTGAATACTCAAAGTTCTCATCTACTCCCAAAATGAGGAGACCCCTCTCCTATTTATAGCCCATCCACCTCCTCAATGGATGGCTAGGATCGCGCCTCTAGAAGGTTCCACGATCCAATGGCTAATATTACAAGCCTAGAATACTCTAGTCTCACCTAGATATTCTAGAACATTCCCCATGGTTCCATATCCTTTCATAAGGTTCCAAGAGGTTCTAGACCCTTCCAGAACTTGTAGGACCTTCCACCCACTTCTAGAATTCTCTAGAGTCTTTCCCAAGGTTCTAGAGAATTCCACACCATTCTAGAATATTATAGAACTCTCTAGTGTGTACCACCATCATCTAGAGAATTCCGCCATTTTCCGGAAAAGTCCACACGTTTCTTGCGCATTCCGGGCCTCTCTAGAATTCTCCGCGCAATTCTTGAGCCCTTGTCGCGCACCGCGTGACACTTAGAGTGACGAGGAAATTAATCCAAAAAGTTATGTTGATACATTCACCTCCTCCCATGCTGTATAATCAATTACATTTTGATTCGACAAAAAAAAAATAAATCAATTACATTTTTTTTTGAGGAAAAAATCAATTACATTTTGATTACAAATATGCATATCCAACACTCTTTGACTATATACTAGGCCTGTGAGGTCAGGAAAATGCACCTTCAGCCCAATAGCAATAGAGATACTCTTTTATGGACAGTGGTCGAACAGAATAAGCCCGCGTGGAGCTCATTGGACGGACAGTCTACTACTCTACTTTACAAATTCATGGCATACTAATTACGTTGTGTCCAAAATGGAACTCCAAAAACCATATAATCGTGATATTATTTCAAATAGATTAAACAAGCGCCTACATAAATCTCTTGCATCTCCTCGAATCACACTTTAGTCATGAATTTATTTATCTTCACTAGTGGAGCAGAGATGATGTATATGTATATTGTGATTAAATGGTAGATTTACCAAAATTAATGCTCAATGGCTAAATGAGATGTTGGAGGAATTTTAAATAAAATATTTAGAATTTAAAAAGAAATAATACTTCAAAAAAACATTATATGAAATAGTAAAGTAGGGGAGAATGTGAGCCTGAAACTTTTTGTTTTCAGAACTTAATAGCTTCTTATTATTTGAGCCTAAAGCATCCTTTTAGTTTGAATCTTGCAATCGTGTAGGAATCCAAATGTAACAGTCCGGGTAAAAATTTGAATTTTTACCGGGACTGTAAAAGTCTTTTTACAGTGATTTACCGAAAGAATTAATCTTGGGTAATTAATTCAAGGTAAATCGAGCGTCGTTTTTCGTAACCGAGGTTTTTCCCGTGCTCGCGATTTTTCCGTGGATTTTACGGACCAAAGTTGGTATTTTTCGGGTCCCGGAATCCTCAGAAAAATCACACCGGAGAATAATTAAGTGGGTACCTCAGTTATTTTCTGGTCCGGACGGTACACGACCTACCTGCATTATTGGGTTGGATGCCACCTCTTTCCCTGTACGCACGTGAATTCTTGTTGTCCTTAAACTTGTTTTTTCTGCCTTCCCAGTACACCTTTTCCTTCCCTGCAAACCCATAACTAGTCCTTTTTCTTCTTTCTCCTCTGCAAAAACCTGTAACCCAGCGTTTTCTTTTTCTTCTTCAGCATCCAACCCCGTTTTCTTCATCTTCTTACAAAATCAGTTGAAATGAAAAAAAAAAAACAAACACAAACACCAGCCCAAACGCCGTCGTTTTCACCCCACACCTTCACTCTCCCTTCCCTTTTCTCTACCGAAGCAGTGACACCACTGACAACAACCACCTGCAGCCTCACCTCGCCGCCGCCGTCGCTTGAAGGCCGACCTGGACGAAGTCTCGCCGCTGCCTCTCTTCGCGTCGCGCCTCCACGACCTCGCCGTGCACTGCAATTGCCGTGACGCGTCGTCCCTTCGTCGCCAGCCGCCCCCGTTCCTCCTGTGGTGACGCCGCCTCGCTCTGTTTGCCGCGCCGTCATCTGCAGAACCAAGGTGAGGAAGCGGGTTGTGAGCACAACCCGGATGTGGGTCGCGGGTTGACCCGGGCTTGATTGGTTGAGTTTGGGTAGGGTTTTGGTTGTTGGGTTGGAGCTTGTAGGCTGGTTTGTGGTTTGGGTTTGATTTTGGGTTGTGTTGACCTGGGCCTGCTGCTTGGGTTTGCCTGGGCTATAGCATGGCCTTGGTTGGACCTGTGCAGTGGGTTATATATGTGGCCCAGTCCGAAATTCAATAATAATAATAATAATAAATAATAAATATAATCTCAATATATATATATATAAAATATGTATTTCCTCGGAAAAATAAAATTATGGTGTATGGTTATATTTTGTGGAAATAAATAAAGTAATTACCATGTTATTTTATTTTCAAGAAACTAAGGTAATTAAAATATGAATTATACCTTTGCAAAATTACTATATAGTAATTATTTTAGAAAAGAACACATAGACTATAAAGAACACAACCTTCGCTCCATTTATTTATTATTTTATATCATTTTAGTTAGTGCATTATGGATCCAGTCAAGGGACGCCAGCTGTCGCAGAACATACACATAAGAGGTAATGATGCCATAAATATGCAGAAACATAAATATTATTAATAATACTAATATTATCATTACAAACATTAATATTACATTGATATTTTATAAGAAAATACATTCATCTTCTCGGAACGACGTTGACCCTGAAGCTGTTGGGGTCATTGTTGATGTTGACCCTGATGTTGTCATTCCACGAGAACCACATGCCGTCTGCGTTGTTCTGGACAGGAAGCTCGAACCGGTTTGCTTGGGGGAACCGAAGTGGGATGAGACCGTGATCGTCTTCAGGCTGCCATTGGGTCACCGGGAGAAGAACCATGTTGGGCTTGTATTGGTTCTTTAGGTCCCTCAGGGTACGCGAGAACTCCTGGGAACGTCTAACGACTCCTCTGCAGTTCCACACCAGTAGTCGAGCCTTTGGCCAAGTTGGAGGTAGACGAGTTACTCTGGGCATGCTTTGGGTAGTCATCGAGAGCTGGTAGTAGGTACCTTGCTCCAGGAAATGGCAAGTGGACTCTAGGTTGAATTCCTGAAGTCTTTCAGAAATGAAAAACATGACGGAGTTGGTCGAGCCGTAGAAGGAGGTCCTCAGGGTACCTTGGTCCTCCTGGAAGAACGTCTCTTCCATGGGAGTGACGAAGAACCGCGACGAGTAGAGTTCATCGACGAAGACTAGACAAGGCATTCTGCCGAGCTCGTTTGGTAGTTCCTCTGGACGCTCGTTGATCATGCTGTAGGCCAGCCAGTTTCTTCTGCCTAGGTTGGAACCTTCGACGAAGAAGACGGACGATGGAGCAGGCATGTTGTCTCGACGTGTGGTGTTTTGTTTTATGAACGTTGTGTTTTGTTTGCCTGAGTGTTTTGTTTGCTTTAAGATGCTTTGTGTTTTTGCTTTCCGTTGTTTCGCCTTTTATAGAAAAAAAAAAGATTTTCTGTTTTTCAAGGTATAGTCCCCACATGTTTTCGGAAAGTTTTAAATATTTTTCGGTGATGGGAAAAGCAGATTTCCTTCACAAAGTTCCAAATCGTATTTGAGGTGTTGTTTTTTAAAATTTTGTCGTTGCTTCATTTATTGCTTCGTTACTTTATACGTTTCTCGGGCTACAAATGCAAGTGTTTTCAGCTCTTTTCCATCTCACGATTTTCTATCGCCTTGGCAACCTTGCTTTATTCTTTTCATGACTTTTTCCTGCATCTTTTATCACATGCATTCGTTACCGTTGTGGCTAGACTAATGGGACCATACCTCGAGTAGAGTGCATGTACGACAAGCTTACACCTGTTTGGACATCATGGAGAGAAACGAGACTTGACAGACGTTTTGGCTCATGCGGAATTTGTGAACAAGTGGGTAACGTTTCTTTCGAGGGACACAGGATGTGCTCGTGATCATCTCCTTGCGAGTTAACAGATATCTTTTTCACGAGGGAAACCGACGTCACCGTTAGCTCTGTACGTTACGTTTCTTGGGTTCGAGGATGTTCACGTCCGATACGAGCACCGATCATGAAAATATGTTTTTGTTTTAACTTCTTTATGTTTTGGTTTTGTTAAACGAGTTTATTTTTAATTTATTTATGTTTGATTTATATCCTTATTGTCGATTTTTGATTTGCTTGAGGTGCTTTGATTTTCTGTTAAACATAAGATTTCGTAACATAAGAGATTTTGATTTAAAAAGAAAACTTATTTTATTTATTCATAACGGTTTTACAATACGAAGAAGGAGTACTCTATTGAGTTACATGCTTCTTTAAGTCTTTTACAAGCTTTTGGATGTTTTTGACGTGGGGAAAGAGTTCCGCGCACGCTAGTTCTATCTGCATCACCGCAGAGCTGATCTTCTTCAGTGAGACGTTCAGCTGCGTCAGCGTCTGCTGCGGAGTGTTGCTTTCAGGAGTTGCCTTGCCCTTCCTATCATCAGCATCCTTGCGACCGGATGGCTCCTCCTTGCTGATAGGTTTCATCCGCCGTCTTCGAGAGACCACCATATGTTCTTTGAGACCGACGATGTTCGTCTTGAAGCGCTTCTTTGGCGGTTCTTCATCGGAGCTTGTCGGGAAAGCAGTGCCACCGATATAGCTGTTGTTCTCAGAGTCAGAGGTAGTTCGAGAACGGATTGGAGAGTCCATGGCTGTGTGTGAGTTTGCCAGTCATGAGGTTCGGTTCTTTTAGAGGACGAGATGTCACTTAAGGGTATAAGCAGTATCTCATGTTGAGTTTGGACACCTGGTAGAGTATACCAGAAGCTTATCGTGGTAGGACCCACGGATAAGACAAGGAATTTCGGGGACGAAATTCTTTTTAAGGTGGGTAGACTGTAACAGCTCGGGTAAAAATTTGAATTTTTACCCGGACTATAAAAGTCTTTCTACAGTGATTTACCGAAAGAATTAATCTTGTGAAACGCCCAGACTCGTATTTACCATACATGATAAGCACGTGCCGGAACTGTACAACAGTAAATATAACAAGTAACACAGCTCAATGGCCCAAAGACAATGTCAACGAATTAATCAAAGAAACCGGCCCAACGGCCCAATGTAATCAAAATCAACATAAGAAATCTGGCCCATCGGCCCAATAACAAACACACGTCACCCAAACCCGGGAACCCAAAACATGGCACAGCGGAAGCAAATTTTAATCTCATTATCAACATATGCAAAACCTGATGCAACCTAATGGATCCGAGTCCTGTCCGAGGGATAACGCCGCAGCCTGTCTGGAATGCATCATACCTGAACCATAAATAACTCAACCTACAGGATGAAAACCCGCAGGTGAGTGGTGAGTCCGAAGTGCCCACCGGGTAAAACCCATAAGCAAATATACATATACTAACAACCGTAAATTCCCAAGTCACAACACAAATAATTAACCAAGGTTCTCACGAACCTTAAATACACACTTGTGATTCTAGACACGCTATTCCAGTTTTATTATTAGGGCCCCTATCACAAGTTAAATGATGGCCGTCGCCTGGTAGTCAAGCTAGCTAGCCCGTGGATCCCGCCTTGGTTCCTCCACGTAAAACTGGCACAGACAGGGAGCAGACCCCAAGCACACTCTCCCCCAGCGCCTAAAAATAATAATTGGTACAGACAGGGAGCAGACTCCAAGCACACTCTCCCCCAGCACCATAAAATAAAAGACTACCATCTGGTTGTTCCAACATTTAACTGTGACTTACTAGATGTCTAAGTGTTTCCATTTTATTAATTCTACTATTTTAGTCTTGATACCACAATATTGTTAACCAACCATCAACTCGTTATCCCAAGCAGGCTCGCAGCCTCTCCGCTCGTCTGGATAACACAAATTTATTTCAAACTGATCCCATACTAGTACCCTCGGTACTCAACTTACACATTTCTCACAGTCAACAACAGTAATAGTCTTACTCATATCCACAATTCCAACATCATCAATAATATCAACAGCAACAATAATTTCAACAACATCAACGGCAACAATTATCAACTTAATTCATCACACAACAAACAATCACAGCCACGAGTATAGTGTCATATCAGCAATCATCACACACAGTGAACAAACAACAAATTGATATCACGGGCAGTATATAAATATTTACTTAACCTCACCTGGTATGTCTCTGAAACCGGCTCATAATCCATATGGCTTTGACTGTCCCTATATCATGTCAACACATACAATCACCTATAATGCACATCGAAGAATGCAATGCATGAGATTAATTTATTATTCGACTTATCCACAATTAACATCGTTATTGTCGTTCCAAAATCGTCTCCATTAAACAATGCTTTTACGGCTGTAAAATAACTATAACCCCGTATAGTACTTGTAGATAGCATTTTATAAAATAATTATTCCCAATAAAATAATAATTATGTATATGACAGCTATGGTAATTAAAATAGTGCAACGACGAATATATCATAATAGGCGTATAATTAACATATCCACAAATAAAATCGTTAAATGGAAAACATTTCCATCTGTGAGAAATTAACATAGTGTGAAACGCCCCGACCCGTATTTACCGTGCACAGTAAACACGTGCCGGAACTGTGACAACCCAGCCCAACAAGGCCTAGCATACAGTGTATAAAGCATAACCCTGGCTCAACAGCCCAAAGTATAAACAACAATATGGCCCTACGGCCCGACATCAATAACATTAATAATAATGAAACTGGCCCAATGGCCCAACAACAATAACAATATGCATAGCAGAAGACTTAAACTCACTAACACTGTATGCGACACATGCAATCTATGGATCCAAGCTTGTCCAAGGGAAACGCTGCAGCCTGTCTGGAATGCACCAAGCCTGTACATGAAACAACTCATCCTACGGGATGAAACCCCGCAGGCGAGGGGTGAGTCCGAAGCGCTCACCGACGTAAGATAAACAGTGATATATTCAACCGCAATACTTTCGAAATAAACACAACAACCACAACAATAAACACATACAATCACATCACAAGGATACTGCCATAGCAACTAACACATACTTCACGACAGAGAATCCAACTCAAACAATACATCAGAGGAAACCAACACAAGCAACACGACAGAGGAATCTACTAAATCATATCAAGCCAAGACCCAAAGAATACTTATTGATTATCTTAATACCAATCTCATCCTCCGAGCCCGTCACTGGACAAGCTAGGGTCGTACCAGGTTATCAATTAATTCTGGATGCCAGGTCAAAGAACCAAACCAAATCTTACCATACCGGGACCAAGTCCCAAATTACCAAATCACACCGGGTTCAACAACCCAAAATACCATACCGGGATCAACATCCCAAAACCGGATATTCGGTATATCCGAACCACTGGGTATTCGGTATACCCCAACCACAGGCATCAACATGCCAACCAGATATTCGGTATATCCGAACCACTGGGTATTCGGTATACCCTAACCACAGGCAACAAGCCAAACGGATATTAGGTATATCCGAACCTCTGGGTATTTGGTATACCCTAACCACAGGCAATAACATGCCAACCGAATCAAGTAACCAAACCAAGTAACCGACCATAGCATCCCAGAATTAATCTTCAAACCATCGGGTCGTACCACTACTTCCCACATGTATCATCATATCATATCAATTCCAACTTCCAATTTCCAATTCCCATTTCTCAATTATCCACAGTCAATAGTTTATTCCAATAATCCAATCTCAACACTGTCTACCGTCAACAATCACAATATCCATAACAGTCAAACAATTATCCACTTTCCTATTAGCTCAAGTTACACAACAGACCATTCCATCAACAGTTTCATAACATCAATCACTCACAGTCCAACATCAATCACAACACAGTATCCAATAAACCAATAACAGTCATACAGCGATTCAATCAAGCAAATCAACATCATAGCTACAACAGCAACAATAACCGTAGCAGCCAAGTAACCAACACAATTCCATATTACCAAATATCCATCAACAACACATGTAACACCAATTATTTACAATTAACAGCTCATCACAATATCCACACGACCAATAGCACAGTCCAACAACAGCAACATCAATAACCATAACAGTCAAATATCCAACAATGACCCTCTCAGTAGTTCATTCAAACAACAGAACACACAACTGTCCACATTGACCAGTTCATCAATATTCTCAACACAATATACACAAGTCTATCACAATCCAACAACAGCATCAATAATTCCACAGCAATCAGGTAACAGTCAATAATTATTCCAACAGAACAATCTAGCAGCAAGATACGCAAACAAAGAAATACACACAGCATTACGGGCACATATCAAGGTTTATCTATCCTCACCTTAGCCGATTACTCAATTCTGAAAACATCAGCCGGAACCAAAGCCAGTCCCACAAGAACTGCTCGATATCAAACCTTAGCGGTTGCATGAGCTTGGCGGGCGACGAGCGACAAGCAGCGGCGAGGCGAGCGGACGACGAGGCACAGGAGCGGGGCGGAAGGCGCGGCTGTGCACGGGAGGAAGGACGGGTGGTGGACGTCTGCATGGCGGCTCGGCCGAAGGTGCAACCAGGCGAAGGTTGTGCACGGGCGGTGGTGCAGGCGAGCAGGTGACGAGGCGAGGTTGTGTGGCGGCGTCGCGTGCAGGCGGCAGGAAGGTGGCGGCGTGGCAGCTTATTCACGGGGAAAGAGGAGGCAGGGAAGAGGGCGGCTGGTGCTGCATTGAAACGCCCCGACCCGTATTTACCGTACACAGTAAACACGTGCCGGAACTGTGACGACCCAACCCAACATGACTCAACATACAGTGTGGACAACAACAACTCGGCCCCATCGGCCCAAAATAACAAACATCAATATTAATAAATCCGGCCCAATGGCCCAACAACAATGATAATATGCACAGCGGAAGACTTTAACTCACATAAACACTGTAAGCAACAACAATATGGCCCTACGGCCCAACGACAAAATATACAGCACAGCGGAAGACTTAACGACTCACAATGACTCTGTATGCAACCCATGATGCAACTAATGGATCCGAGTCCTGTCCAAGGGATAACGCCGCAGCCTGTCTGGAATGCAATATACCTGAACCACA